>CAUHTR010000468.1:0-130608 GCA_959609185.1 Schmidtea polychroa | reverse complement strand
ATCATAATAATAATATTGATTAAAATAATAATAACAACAACAAAGGAAAGGAACATTTATTAAACATCAAATTTTTTATACAACAACCAAGCTAAACAATGTTGACCGCAAGTTTGTGTCAAGGGATTTTGAAACATTGTTTTATTATATACAATAGGTTTCCCCATTGTTTGTAGTTTTGATACCAACAAAGCAGGGTAATAGAAACCCATTGGATCGAACACGAATATATTACTAGGTTTCATATATATAGCAATCCAATGTTCTCCACCAAGATGAGACGATTGAGTATTGACGATTATGGCTTGATTATTGCTCAAATATGGGATTTTATCGATAGGAAAAACTCCTACAAATTCATTTCCCAATATCTGTTTTCCAATTCTATTGACCTGAACAGAACTACTTTAATAAATTAAACAGTATTGAAAAACTTACTCCATGACAACTTTTTATATTTCTGTATACATTTATACTAGCACGGTTCTATTTGCAGTAATTTGAACTTCATTTTCAAATACCCCATATATTATAACATGTACTGGTTCAGTAATGGCCTTTGCAAACTTTATATCCAGTCGTAAATTTCCGTTTTGTGGTAATTGACTCTGATTTAAATCAAATCAAGGGCTAAAACAAATGTGAAAAATGGATATTTGCTTTAAATTCTTCTAGAGTTATTCCACAATTCAAGTTTTTATCTAAATAACCCAGATTTCTAACAATACTCTGCATATATGTCGCACAGTAATTATCATTCTCGAAATCTTGAGTATATGTTTCTCTATAATCAGTATTTTTCGACAAAGTCAATGAAGTAACACCAAAGTTTTTGAAAATTGAGCTGGAAGCAGTATACGATCCATTATATTGCGTTTCACTTTGAAATGTTACCAGAATAAAATTAGGCATTCTTCTGTCACCAAATATTTGTTCTTTATAGAATGATGAAGCACCTTTAGCAATAGCAAATTGTACAATTTCCTTTGTTTTTAAAGGATAAATTGCATGTTTTGAATTAAGACCCAATTGATGACCAGCTAATACTGACGGGTCTACTCGAACTCTTCTCACCAATAATTTTGCATCAACTAATTGACATATTGGTGCACCAGTTGCACTAGTAAGAGATAATGCAGAATCGGACCTTTTCAATCTAATATGTATATTAACTCCCGGTAGTAAATATTTCGGTTGATCCATAAAATCAAGTTGTAATGATGAGCACATAGTGAATACTTTTGAACCTTTAACCCACTTTTTTCTTTCATCATCTGTTGCTGCATAACCCATAGGTGTAAGACAGGTATTTTTAGTATCGGAATTGTAATTTAAAATAGTTTCTATCAAAGCCTTGTGAATAAATGTATTATTTCCGCCCTCAATCTTGATATTATTAAATCCCAACACTGCATCTTTAAACAGAGTATGAAACATGAAATTGTTTGGTAATACATCCGCATTGGCATCCAAAACTTTTCTATCTTTATCTACAACTTTGATCTGAACAGTCAATAAAGTATCGTTCAAATCTAAATATTCAGTTTGCGAACCATTAATATAAAACTCGATATCATTTCTACTATCAGTAATTGAATTCATAGGAAAAACTTCTTCAAAGGCTCCAAATTCTATTACAGCCTGGGGCGATGGTCTATCAAATATACATAATTCGGATTTACCACAAATCATTTTGCAAATATAGTTCCATGTCCTTTCATTCGTTTGTTTATACGTGATATTCCATGTCCTTTACGTTTTGGAGCCAGGGCTGGAGCCGGGGCTGGAGGCGTATCTTTTTGAAACATACCAGCAACTCCAGGTAGAACCTTACCTAATTCAGCTAAAGCATTTGTTTTTAGGGATGGTAATATTTTCTGTTCATTCATAATCACATCTTTTGCAGTTTTCATACCAAAACTACCAATACGTTTAAGAATAGGAAGTGCAAATCTCCCTATTGTTTTTAACCAACCTGATCCGTACTGTTTACCAATAAAATATGGTAATTCACCGCCAGATTGGCTATCACTATACATACTAATAATATCGGAATTAGCCATCTACTTTACGAAAATGTAGTGTCAAATGAGTTTTTGAGTCTTTTGGGAAGTTTATAAGTTTTCCACTATCGTCACGAATATTTATTTCTATATTGTTTATACATGAGCTTGCTATTGGTAAATACATGGGATTATCTATATTTATATTGACAACTTCATCATGTTCGTATTTTCCAATCCATACTGATTTCAATAGAGGAACACTGGAATCACCAACTATTATAGGCTCAATAATATTAGTATATATGAACATTTGTTGATGATGTTCAAGTATTCTTGGTTTACGTATACCAGCCGATTTTTCCCGATATTGCTGCTTCTCTAATCCAAGTGTATTTGTCAAATTTTTATCAAATGTAACTTCGCAAATGTCATCATTCAAACTGAAGGTAAATAACAATTCTTTCACAATGTCCAAACTTTTAAATATGTGTGAACAATTATACTTTAAATATTTAAGTAATACATCAAGTTTATCAATATATAATTCGTCAGCGAATGTGAATGATTCTTCAACTTCATTATTATACGACACTGATATTTTGATTTCTTCTTTCATTACACTGTTTGCTTCAAATAGATCAAAACGTAATAAGTATTCTGTTTCCATAACTTCATTTTTCAACTTATTGCAACCCATTCGTCTGGCATCTTCAATATATTCGAATGTTATTGTAAATGGTTTAAAATCACAACTGATATTTAATCCATCCTTGTAAAACATAGAGCAATGCTGATCTAATATTTGATTCGGAATATGATATGTTTTATCATAATTACTGATAATAAAGATACCACTACATGTTTTCATAACATTCCTTTTGAAATCAATCTTACATTGACTATAAAATGGGAATGTATTGTACACGAATGTAAAATCTTGCAGTGCGACTTCCCAATCACCATTTAAAGAAATCGGATTCTGGAGATTGATCATGAATTTACTGGCTTGATTATCTGGATGAATAAGCGGGCAACTATTGCTTGGTAAAATAGTATAAAAATTCACTTTACTAGGTCCTTTTCTGATATCCATGATGGGTTTTGATAACCATGCCATTTGACATAGTATTGTTTATCATTGCCGACCTTTTTAGTTTTCAATATCTTTTGAATTCTAAATACTTTTGGGGGAGGAATAACTTGTAATTCTTGCTCATAAAATTTTCCTTGTACAATATTGTTATCATTGTCTTTGATGACATACATTACAGGATTCTGTTTAGTATTTATTTTTGAAATTACAAAGACTTCATCACTCCAATTTGTATCGAAATTTTTAATAAATGGTGATGCACTAATTTTACTAATTCTAACATGGTCACCGACTTTATATTTAGGTTTTGTAATCTTTACAGGTTTTGTAGAATAGATTGTTTTTGACGTGATATCAATCGGCCTTAATCCATTCAGTCCTTGATGTGATGAATGATTATAACTGGTTATTATTTTTGGTAAAACCAATACCCATTTTTTATTACCTTGATGCACAAATAATTTCTTTAATCTATCTCTCAAAGTTCGGTTAAATCTTTCAACATGAGCAGCTTTGTATTGAGAATGTACCGAGTAATGGTTTATTTTCAATTTATTGAGGATTTGCTTGACTTTACTGTTGTAGAATTCTTTACCTAAAATAATAATAATAATAATAATAATAATAATAATAATATTAATACCTAAATCAGTTTGCAAGTTATTAGGATGTCCATCTTTAAATAAATCATTAACAGCTTTGGACATTTCATCTGCAGATTTTGCCTTGACGGGTATTGCTCGGGCAAACCGACTGAATACATCAATACATGTTAAAATATATTTATACCCATTGTTAATTTTCGAATAGGGTATCATCTCCATCAAATCCATTTGCCATAAATCATTTATTCCATATGTTTTATATGCTCTTGTTGGGAATCGTTTCTGCATTGGTTTGTTCAAACTGTACGCAAGCTGGTCTGATAACCACTTCTGGGTTTCCTTTTTCGAATTCGGAACTCTTTTCCTTAATTTTGCCACTCCACCAAAACCGGCTTCGTCTTCCGGGTTCGTCCAAATCTTCTCCATTACAGCAAGAAGATTTAATATTAAATTTAATGTCTGGTAATGAAGGATTAGCACCCATTGTTTATGATCGACTTCCTATTATTCCACCTAATAATGATATTGCTAAAGGTATCAATGCACCGATAAATCCCCCTTGTTGTTTATATATAATTTTTCTCATTTGTTGACGATTTTTATTATTTACTAATGATATCAAAGGTTTCCTATGTTTACTCAATAATTGCTTTTTAGATTTACTGATTTTAATCTTGCCTTTGACTACTTTAAGTATAATATCGAGTAAATCATCGACAACATAATTTGGAAATGATTGCAAAATACTGTTTCTTTTCATACTTGGTGCCTTTAACAATGTATTGAAAAACGGGAAACTCCGATGATTTTTAACAACTTTTACTTTCTTAGTGGTTTTACTTTTAGGTTTAGGTTTAGGATTTTTCGAAATAAGATTCATTGCAGGAAAATTTTCTGTAATAAGTTCTTTAGATGGAGTATAACTAGTTGCTGGTGGAACTTTTGGTTGTTTTTTACCCGATATCCTTCTTTTTGAAAACATGATTTATATGTTTTCAACTTTGTTTTGAACTTTGTTTATATACCATGGCACCTTTTGGGTTGAAAATATCTGTTTTTACCCGTATATCATCAGGACATTGTTGTATTTAGTTATATTTGTTTTCGCTTATATTCTATATTTTCTATAAACAAATATATACTATAGTTTTAAAATACTAATAATGACTACAGAAAAAGGTTAATATGATTAGTTAATTATCAAATTATTTAATATTTAGAATTTATAATAAACTTTTTATTGGAAAAATTAGCTGAAATATCTGGTGTGAAAATGGAGGATATATTATCTGTTGCAAACGCATTAAATATAAACTGGGTAGCGGAGAGTGAAGATTCGGGATTTGATGAAACAGATGAAGAAAACACTCAAGATGATGAGGAAAGCATTCAAGAAATTGATGAAGTTATGGAGGAATTTACGGATACTGAACCGTGTGTATATAGGGATTGTATAGATCATGTTGTTGAAAATGTTATGAACTGTGGAGATAATGAATGTGAATGTGTTAATAAATTTTAGTGTATATTTAAAGAATAATATTTTGAATTTAGAAAGTTTTACCTTGAATATTTTTACCTGTAACTTTGTGATCAGTACCCATGTGACTTGTTGAGTGTGAGTAGTACCCATAGGGAGACAGAATATTTTGTCGGATAGATTATATAATAATAATAATAATTATAATAATTATAATAATAATAATAATAATAATAATAATAATAATCAACGATTTAAACAAATTAAAACAAAAATTATTAGTTCTAAAAATACGAGGCATCATTCTAAAAATACGAGGCATCATTCTAAAAGTATGACGTAATCATTCTAAAAATATTAGGCATCATTCTAAAAATAATAGGCATCATTCTAAAAATAATAGGCATCGTTCTAAAAATATTAGGCATCGTTCTAAAAATATTAGGCATCGTTCTAAAAATATTAGGCATCGTTCTAAAAATAAGAGGCACCATTCTAAAAATATTAGGCATCATTCTAAAAATATTAGACATCATTCTAAAAATATTAGGCATCGTTCTAAAATTATGACGTAATCATTCTAAAAATATTTGGCATCGATTACGTAATAGTTCTAAAAATACGAGGCATCATTCTAAAAATATTTGGCATCATTCTAAAAATAGTAGGCATCGTTCTAAAAATAGTAGGCATCGTTCTAAAAATATTTGGCATCATTCTAAAAATATTAGGCATCGATTACGTAATAGTTCTAAAAATACGAGGCATCGTTGGGTGAGTCATTCTCTTTGTTAATATTAATGATGATGATACCTTCAATAGCGCATTCGAAAGGTCTTGGACTAAGGTTTAAGATGAGGTATCGTCCAATAAATTTGGATAATGGGAACATTAATTTTTGGGATGAAAAAAAGTGTGAGCCCGCCCGGCCAATTAATAATATTTTGAAAAATAATAATAATTTAACTTTGAAAAGATGGTGGTCATCAATTGTTAATAACATTAAAACTATTAAAGATATATAAAATACCTATAGCTCATTCGAAAGGTCTTGGACTAAGGTTTAAGATGAGGTATCGTCCAATAAAATCCGTTGGTGGGAACATTAATTTTTGGGATGAAAAAAAGTAGGTCACCGCTGGATCACTAATAATATTTTGGAAAAAATTATGAGACATTGGGTTAGTCTTTGTCTTTGTTCTAAAAATGAGATGAGTCATCGTATGATAGGAATCTATATCTCATCTTAAAGGTCTTGGACTGAGCTTTAAGATGAGGTATCGTTCAATAAAATCCGTTGGTGGGAACATTAATTTTTGGGATGAAAAAAAGTATGTCACCGCTGGATCACTTAATTAAAACAAAAAATTTAATTTAAAAAATAAATGACCTTGACCTTTTATTTAAAAAAAAAATTTTTTTCCCGGGGGGGGGGAGGGGGTATATGTGATCTGGCGGTGACATGATCTGGCGGTGACACATCATACTACTTCAGAGATATCACTTTGTAAATTGTGAGTTCTTATTGTTAAAAACATTGAATCTGTATCCATTGCATGCATTGCTATATTCGATCCATATATGGGTTGTAAGATGTTATAATATGTTTCATACATTTGTAATTTTGAAAGTTCTAAAATTGCAAAGCCGATAAATATTGGTTTATTATATGTTTTCTCAAAATTCTGTAGTTCTACTGCAGTAAGATTTTCAGAAAATACTTCTGCATTTTTAAATGTAGGCTTTCCTAGCATACGATTATAACGGGCTATATCTTTCGGGGTATTTGTCAAGAGTTCAATATGAGTATATTTATCAACATTTTCCATTGTCTTCCCAAAGACTGAATTGTTTAAAAGTTTATAATTATTGTCTTTAAAAAGATTACCTTCTCTTTTTGCAATGTTTCGACAACGAATGTTCTCCTCGATGAAAGCTTTCATGAATGGAGCTTGTTTAAATCTTATAACAGTATGAACTTTTTTTAATATCATTCCTTGTGAAAGATAAAACTGTAGTAAGCGATAATGGGAGAGATAAGACCTTCTATTTGTTTGATCACCGAGAAGTTTGATTGTTGGAGGTTTACCTTGTAACATTTGCCAGATTGAAAGTTCGTTGATATCAATCATTCTTCTTATAGGAGCTAAAGGGAAATATCTTGTTCCTGATTTTATATCATCAGGATAGTCAAGGTCACATTCTACAAAGTATCCTATTGGAGAATCTTTCGGGGTTGAAAGTATTTCTTTTATAAGATCGTCTGAAAGGGTTGTTGGGGGTTCCATCTCAATGAAATCACCCATTGGTAAATATTGAGTCATAATTCCTGAATATAGAGCTATTGCATCTATATAAAGTATAAATATTGGGTTTTCTGTTGCTTCTAATACTTCTTTTAGTTCCTCACTATTAAGTTGTATATGTGCCTCAGGATGTTTAGAAAGTATTCTACTAGTAGTTATTGCATTTCTAGCTTTTATTTCTCGATTACCCATTACTGAAGAGAGTCCTCCTCTAATATTAGTTTTAATTAAATTAAAGATATCGAGGTCGGTTAAAAGATCTATAACTTTATCACGCTCTGGAAGATCTGAAGTCCAAATGGTATATAATAAAGTATCCCAAGCTAAAGAGGGTGCTGTTATATAATTGTAGGGTTTAAGAACAAAAGAGTTTGTAAATTCTTCAAAGCAATCTGCTAGAATATAAACATCCAAGGATAGGTACATGTCAGTATATTCTCCTAAAGTTTTACAGTCAAATAATTCCCACATTTTATTTGCTCGAGAATATTCTTGATCTGTAATATGATATTGTTGAAGTTGTGAAAAGAATGTTTCTTGGTTAGGAAGATTTGTTTCATTATATCTTTCAAATGAATTCATATGATTATATGGATATATTCCTTTTGCTAAACATGTAGGATATTCTTCTAGAGGAATATTATTTTTTTCCAAGAATTCTCGAGTGATTTTAAAATATTCTGGTTTCATTGTTTTTGCCACTGCATCTAAAGACATTTGGAGAAAGTTTAACGAGTCTATAAATTTTAATTTTCCATATTCTACTGATTTATATTTTTCCTTTGTTAAGCCGATAACTTTGAAAGAGTTTTTAGCATTTGCTGCTAAATGTTTAATAAATAGATGTATGTCATAACCAAAAAGATTATGAAATATAACAGGTACAAATTTGGGAGTATGACAATTAAGATTGCAATTTCTATGAGCTGCTCCTCGATAATTATTTTCACTTTTTAAATGATCATGATCTATAACTTTAGCATTATCTTGTCCTTCATGAAATAATCTTGTTTCTTCTGCTTCTATTTGGTCAATAGTTAGAGATCTAATATCAGAATGACTTTCAGAGAGAGAGAGTTCCTCAAAGGGTTGTTTACACATCCAACAATTTGAAGCGTTTTCATATTCTTCCTGTTGTTGTTCTGAAATATTTTGAGGATAGCTTGTTTTTAATACTTTAAATATTTCGTGTTCTAAGCTATTTATACTTTTAGTAAAGTGATCTAGAACCTCTTCTGAAGAAGTTCCTCTAAATGAATATTCTCTAGATTTTATGAGTTCAGGATAATTACTTTTAAATAATAGTTTATAAGCAGATGGTAATTGTTTAGCTTGTTTGATACTATTGGGTTTATTCTTTTTTCTTAGAAAGGCTTTCATCCTTGTTGGTTTCTCCTTCTGTCCAGAGGCTTTCCATTCATCCATGAGTTTATATTTTTCTATTATTTTTAAATATTGTATAATTATATCTTGTTCGCGATTTATACATTCAAAGTCTCCATAGACACAGCCTACTGTTTGTAGTAAATTTGAAAAGTTTTTAAAATGCATCTTGGGGTTATTAGGCATTCTAATTAAAGCTGGATCATCTTTTTCACAAATTCTTGTATGTTTAATCATAGAGTTTTTAGTTGTTGAATAATGAAGACATCTTTTACATGTTCCTCCTCCACAAGTTGGATTCTCTGGTGATGTAAAAGCTTGAAAGTTTTTAATTAAAATATAATGTTGATTATTTTCTTCTTCCAAGATTAAAAGATATATCTCCCTAGTGCTATCTTGATCCGAAATATAAATTGGAATAATATTTTTCCTTCCATATCCCCATCCTTTAACATGTTCATAAATATTAAGTTTAAGATTATTTAGTTTTTCAAATTCTGGAATATCTTCTAGTTTCATTGGATGAGTGAATCCCTTGGGAAATATTAATTCATTTTCATATTGTTTGTATTGTTGAACTCTTTGGGGGTTTTCAGCTTGAGGATGTAAATATGCAAGTATTGACCACATGAAACATTTGTTATCACCATTCTGTACATTTATAACAGCCCTAGATTTAAAGGGTGTTTGAATATAAGATTTAGGATTTGGAGGTAATCCCCTCCAATAATCAATCACTAAAGATTGGAAAGAGCGAAATACTAAGTTTGATTCTCCTAATTCATTTTCTACATCCTCTTGTTTTGCTTCTACTGCTTGAATTATTTCTTTGATGGTTTTATCAAATCCTCTAGTTGAAAATAAATATTTAAAGGGTATTGCGATTTCAACATCTAAAGGAGTTCTGTTTTCTTCCACACCTCTCCAATATTTTGATTTTATTGTGATTTTATATTTTATAACATTATACCTTGTTGGTTTATAATCTTCTAAAGCTCTAGTGAAAGAATTTTTAATATTTTTTTTATTTCTCTTTATATATTGTCCAGGAGTTGCAGGTCCATTGATTTCTGATTGAAATTCATCTATGTGATTAAATTCATCCCAGTTATATTTTTCTTTTTCATCATGTTCGGGTTCTCCTTCTGAATGGCATTCTTCAACGTCAGAAGTTTGTTTTTTATTTTTACATTCTTTTATATGTTCTAAATAATAGAAATTTAGTTTTGTTGAAAAGTTACAATTAGGACATGAAAATATTTCTCTAAGTCTCCCGATACAATTTTCAAAATGTTTATTATATCCAGAATGAAGAAATCTTCCTTTACATTTAGTACAAACTTTTGAATTTGTATCATTAAGATTATTTTCTTTTAGTAAATGAGCTTTCGACTTACAGTGAGAAATTAATCCAGTTTTATTTTTAAAAACTTTATTGCAAATATTACAATTCATTTTTTAGAAAAATTTTTTTATTGGATACTCTGTTTTCATTTTTTATTTATTTTTCTATTTTATTTTCATAAAAATGACAAAAATCCAAGATAGCGCAGTGGGAATAGACTGGCACAGTGGTTCAAATGGATAGCGGTTCAAATCACATCTGAGGTTAGTTTTTTTTCAACATAAAATAATATTAAAAATTTGAAAATAATATTGAAAATAGTGTGGGTATCTTATATTTATAAAGTACTTGTATATTTTATTTTATTTTATTTATTTTATTTTATTTTTTTATTAATTAAAAATTTAAAAAATGACAAAAATCCGAACTCCGATAGCGCAGTGGGAATAGACTGGCACAGTGGTTCAAATGGATAGCGGTTCAAATCCTAACTACGGTTAGTTTTTTTTTCAACATAAAATAATATTAAAAATTTGAAAATAATATTGAAAATGGTGTGGGTATCTTAGATTTATATTTTATTTTATTTATTTTTATTTTATTTTATTTATTTTATTAATTAATTATTTTTTAAACATAAATATGAAAAAAAAATATTGAAACGGGTGATGGTGGTGAACCGGTAATTATCGCCACCAGTCTTTCGAACACCCCCGGATCGATTCTATAATGTGCACATTTATTTCTCAGTTGTTTTCGGACCTCTTTCGGATTCGCTTTCGAATTCATTTGTACTTTCGAGCAGCACACTTAAAACGCCGATGAAATCGACTTCGTGAGCGAGAAGCGAATAATAAGGTGTGCTGCTATTATCGGATTGATTCTGATTATGGGCCTGGCCAGCTTGTATATTGGAAGATATTCGATAAACGAAAGAGGTTGAATAAAAAAAAATGATCCGGATCAAAAAAAAAACTGTTGAGAGGACAGTGGAAAAAAAAAATACCACTGTCCTCTCAGAGCAGTTTTACTATTTCATAAATTTTTTTTTATTGGATTTTTTATGATGTTTTTTTTCTATTTTTTTCTAAAGTATAGATTTTAGGGCGTTTTTTTAATAGTTTAAGTGAAATGGAGGCATGAAAGCTTGGGGGGCTGTGTTGGTTAGGGATATATACACACTACTTAATCACCATGTTATTCCTTGCTACTTGTTCCACCTATTACCAATTTTCCAGAGTTCAATTCGAATATTTGGATCTTTTATCTATTTTTCACAATTCATATTTTTGTGCTTTTCACATATAATGATACACTTTCTCATACCTTTGTTCTCTTTTTATTTCTTTACACTATCGATTCTATCCCTGGCCGAATTTTCACATCTCTCCTTCATTTAATTATAAATATAAATCAAGTCTAATGATTATAATTTAATTCGAACTTTTATTTTTATTTCTATTTATTTATTTGATTATTTTATTACCTCATTATTATTATTATTATTATTATTATTATTATTATTATTATTATTATTATTATTATTATTATTATTATTATTATTTATTAATATAAACATTACAAACTTTGTGATACCTAGTGCAAATCTCAATAGTAGACTAGTTTCGAGCTTTTGGCTCTCATCAGTACTATGCAGGAGACGCGAAGATTTCTCTTCGCACCAGGTAAGTATACAATACTGCTGATTCACTCTATTGCATAATTTCCCTGGTACACTAGAAATCACATTACTTGCAAATTAGCTAATTCACAGAAGATATATCTGTAAACTTGTAAACATAGCGTATGAAAAATCATATTCACCACTGAAGACCAAAAAAACAGTCTATACACAGAAACGGTTTACAAGTGCATCCGTAAACTTTTAGCATTTTACACCATTACAAATTATTATTATTATTATTATTATTATTATTATTATTATTATTATTATTATTATTATTATTATTATTATTAATAATAATATTATTATTATTATTAGTATTATCATTAATAATATTAATATTATAGGTGTTAATCCCAGTATTCCCATCAATTATCATTATTATTAGTTCGTAGTCACATTATATTACTATTATAATTTATTAGCACCAATCACATTTCGGGGTAAGGTTATTAGGATGATCAGAGGGACTATTGGGATTTAGATCCTCACGAAATTTGTGGATATTTACTTTTAATATTATTGTCGTTGTTATTGTTACTAATATTAATATCACCTTTCCTTCTCATTGTGAATCAGGGCCGTAACAAGGGTGATGCACGCTGTGCAGTCGCACCGGACACACATTTGAAAGGGGCGCAAAACTGGGATGTACATATTTTATAATGTTAATAAAAAAAATTATCAAATTGCATGCACGAAAAAAAGGGCACCCTAGCTAGCCTATCTTTAACATTAATGGTTGAACTGGTCCATTAACATGCCCTCGTAGGTGTGTATTTTGTAAAATGTTAGTCCACAAAATGGGTTCCTGTCATTTTTTCAATTAGCAACAGAATTTTAAGAGCATTACCACCTATTATAATAGCTGGAGATGAATACATAGTTAACAATCTTAACATGAACATTATAATTATTATAGTAGGCTGTTTTGAATTGGGGGTGCCAGATAAATGAACCGCACAGGGTTAATAATGCCTTGTTACGGCCCTGTTGTGAATATCAGTATTATAGATATTACTACCATTATTGTTATTAGTATCGAATTTCTTATTAATATTATTTTTTGAAATCTGATGAACATCAGGAATACTAATATTAACTTCATATCGTAGGATTACTATCATAAGACATAGACTCTTTGTTAGATAATCCCCACCTAATATCCAAAATCACATTATTCCTTTTTGCGAATTAATAAACTTATCATTTTCAGCGATTAAATCGTCCTATATATTATCGCTATTCCCCTAATTACAGTAGATATGAAACAACCAAAAACCCAGCTCAAGCCTTACTTCTCGTATTCGGACAAAAGCAAATTCATTGGAACACTGCAGGAGAAATTTAAGTTATTGGAACCTAATGTAGATAGACTGGGATTGACATGGTTCACCCGCGTCAGGATGAATGAAAGCACGCAAAAAGTGAACCGGCTGGAAAATTGCCGTGATAATCTAATTGAAGAAAGCCTTGCTCAACGCACGTTAATACAGGAGCAGACTCATATTCTGTATCAAGTTTAGACAAAAGGTGAATTGCAGCAAAAGATACACAACCTGTCCTCCGCCGAAATGGCAAACTTGAATCCAGCCCACCATCTGGCTGACACCGATCCGGTCAGGCACACAACTTCGTGTGCAGAGTGCTCTTTTCTGGTGAACTCACCCATCATTTCATTGTGCGCTTCGTCTTCAAGCGCATGGATACCGTCGCCATCATTGACTTGAATGCCACAAGTTCACAGACGAATCCACCTATACCGAAAGCAAAGCGAAAACAATGGAAAAGATCAGTGAGAAACACCAGACAACGGCCGAAGACAGCGGCGTTGAGCAACCTACACGTTCTGTAGATCCCTAAATATGGCAGGGATTCTTTTCGAATTGTACGAACTCTTGGCAGAGACCGAACTCGACAATTGATCATTTAATGTTTTGTTTTTTGTAATCTGACTTTCATTAATAATATTAGTCGTTGAAATTTTCCTCTTAAATTTTAATTATTTTTTATTAGCCTTGGATAATCATTGTTTCGAATATATTAGAAAATCGTTAATAACTACTTATAAATGTATTAGTATGTTTATTCAGGTCAAAGAAAGCGAACTGGGAGTTAATTTTCATATCATCATTATTCCTCACTTTCTCGTCGACATATCCTTCTATCGGTAGTCCAGAACTCGTTCATAAAATACAATAAGGAGTAGTCTCCTATGGTCATTGCCATGGCAACATAGGTGGTTATGAAATAGTCATGAAAGCGTTTGTAGAGATATTTTCCCAGTCAGACCATTGGACTCATGCATTCCCTTTTATATTATCTTTCCCAAAACCGCAATAATAGCAACTAATATTGACCAAAAGCCTATCATTAGGGATAACATGTAAGTGAATGATATTTTTGGTTCCAACGACGACCTTGAAAATAAATGTCAATTTATTTGTTTTAAACTATTAAGTGCATTTTGCGGAAGATTCCAAATACAATCATCCAAAACTTTCAATTTCAGAGTAAAATGTAACAAAAATATTGATATAATTGCAATTCGTTAACAACTCAAAATGTTTAGAATGAAAATTGATAAGAAAAAAAACCTCTAAAAATTTATTTATCAACTAATAAACTAGTTTGAAACTAATTGTTTTACATTTCTTTCGGCAGATAATTCGTGCCCATCGAATTCCGCAATCTGTATATCATACCTTCATCTTTAAGGGCCTCCTTTTCCGCCTTTTCTAATTGGATTTCGAGTTTGTTACCGTGCCTTCTTTCATGGATTAATCGATGCTTCTGTTTCATATACACATCAACGACGTTATTGTGCGGTCCGATATCGCCATCTGCAATTGAAATGTTTACAAAATGGTTATGGAGAAATAATGACATAAATAACCAATCAAATAATTGAGAGATCGAATGAAAGAATTCGTAAAGAGAACATCAATAGTCGGCATGGTAGAGAAATCAAGCGAAAATTGATTAAAGGTGAATTGCAAGGTTTCCATGAAGTCGGCACGAATGAAAACCGAATTTAAAGTAAATTTCTAAGAAAGTTCCATTTAAACATACGTTTTAACATATACTTCAACAGTTTCACTGTTATCATTAGGTAGAGTGAAAGCAAATAGTTTTCGGAAGAATAGATGCCAAGTTTGTTACAAAAAATGCTGGATAATTTGTTTAACCCTTTCGACCCGTATATATATATATATATATATATATATATATATATATATATATATATATATATATATATATATATATATATATATATATATATATATATATATATATATATAAGAACTTTTATTTCTTCCAATTTCACCACTGATTATTTTTTCCATTGAATTTGTTAAAAAGAGAGCTTGAAGACTCTAAATCAGTATTATATCGATGTTTGTTGATACTCACGAATTTTCGGCACTGCCTTTTTCAAGTGAATTTGAAATTCACTTGAAAAAGGCAGTACAAAGAAAAATGAAATCGTAAAGTTGTTTATAGCAAATTCCATTATAATAATAGTAATAACACATAGGAAGCAATGAGTTATGAATCACTCGCTTTGGCGTACGACTACTACTTTTAATTTGATTGTAATTGACTAGTTGAAATGTCAGAAATAGAAATATGACAAAAAGCCAAAATATGTCAATTTTTTGAAAATCATTCAGCGAAAAAAGGTGCCGGAGCGTTCCGTCACAAAAAAGCACTATATATGTAAATAGAACTATAAATTTTAAAATTTTGATTGAATTTCTTTTAAAACAATCCATCTTTAAATTTTAAAAATGTTAAGTATGGCTTTCAAATTGATATATGATATTAACGTTTTTGTTAGTTTTCTTTTTTAATCCCTGGTTAAGACGAAATTTGCCATGTAAATAATAACTAATAGCAAAGGTTCTTTCATTTTTTGACCAATCTGATTCCATCCAAATTCATCACTAGCTTAAATTTAGGAATCCGCTGATGTACCACCTTTTTTGTTGTTATATTGTAAATTTTTATTTTGTTTTTATTTAAAGTTTCAGGATTATAAATAACAATGTTTAAACATTATCTGAATATTAAAAAATGCTCCAAGACTGAGACTTTGACAAAATCAGTTTCAGTGGTCAATTTTCGTTTTACCATATTTGTTCTTAAATATAATTTTAAATATTTTTGGTGTAAATATAAAACGATTTTGAAAGCACCTAATTTACACTTTTAATGTGTTATTTTCACATTTAGCCGTTACGATATTCCAAATAATATAAAAATGAAGACTACTTTTGAGCGGAAAATAGCGCATTAATATATTTGAATAGTTGTTTTTATCAAAAACCAAAATTTTTTATCTTCATTGATTTTTTCAATTTTATTGATCTTCCTTACTTTCTTTCTATCAATCAATATTTTGTGGTATATTTAACACGAAATAAGCCGAAAATACATGTGCCGTTAATGCTAAAACAGTCCTAAATCTTACTTTATTCGGTACTATATAATTCGGTACTATATAATTAAAGTACTATATAATTTTTTATTATTTAATAAAAATATTTCATTTTTTAAAAATCACAATTAAAATAAAATATTTTTTTTTTAAAAAAATTTTTATTAATTAATTAATTTAACAAGCAACAATCAATACATACAATATACAAAAAAATATTTAAAAACATTTAAAGTATTCACTGCATTCTGCACATTAATTTTCGGATTCAATGAATTTATCAACAACGCCTCACAAATCACACGTTCCCAATAATTATCGAAATTTTTTAATAAAATTTTAAAATCAGAAATACCTATTTTACTCATACAGCCCTTATTGTGCTCACCAATATGGGTCAATGTCTTCGGTCTATAATGTTCTCGAGCTCGAATACAGAGATGACGTGAAGCCTCTCCAATGTATGTGGCATTACACCCATTACATAAACTGATAAACGAGATAGGAACACAATTCAACCGGAGTTTTTGACTTATTAATAAACATATTGCGTACTTTCCATGAAGTTGACACTATCCTATAGTTTAAATTCCCTAAATGCTTTCTTATCTTCACTTTATAATACTTAAAACCTTCTGAGTACGGCTTCTGATTTAGACTCATCATCTTGCTCACACTATTTAATTTATTTAACTCATCAGACTCACACGCCTCAAAATAATCACACCCAGATTTTAACTCATCATCATCTAATCTTCTTAGTAAGTCTTTTTTGTCTTATCCAAAATTCCCAGAGAGCATACTACGAATGTTTCTATAATTGTATGGATTTTGGTTTCTTCTTGAATATTCCTTGTTAATTTCAAGTATTTGTCGCAGTTCTTTCTTTTTGCTTCTGTTGTTGCGATATCATCAAACGGGCATTTACAATTATAAATGATTTTAATCTTTTTTTCGCATCTTTACGTTCGATTTCTGTCTCGAAACTTATGTTCCTGCTTCGTGATAAGTTTTCTAATGACTTTCATATTTCGCTGTGAAAATGTTTAGAACATGTGCGGAAAGCGAAATTTTCTGCATTTGAAAGTCATAAATTGATTTCTTGAATTTGTTAATCGAGTGCTTGAATAAACAAATGTTCTGAAAGTTTGTGAATTTAAATATAAGAGAAATATGTTGAAAGGATTGAATTATCGTTCATGGTCTTCATTTTCTACTTAGGCAAATTCAGTAAAAATGTTGGTAAATTGGCTGAGTTATTAATGAAGAGTATCCAAAATAATTTTTATTAATGATGATAAACGAGCATGTAGATAAATTTAATAAGAATTCTAAGGATCCATGTTTGAGGAAATCTGGGTGTTATTTTTGACTAGTGTGCTAGAGGATGATGAGCATAAATTTGTGTTGGTATTGTCGTATTCGGAAGGTTTTTACAGATTATAAGAGGAAGAAAAGTAGACAGTTTGGAAATTCAAATTATAGGATCGCTTCTTATTCATTTAAAGTACACCATATATTTATTAATGTCTAAAACTCTGGTTGGATTGTGTTTGAATCTCGCTTATAAATTCACATGTAATGGGTGTAATACCACGTACATTAAAGAGAATTTTAGTCTTTTTTGTACTCATGAACATCATTGATTGATCAATATTAGTGAACAGAATGAAGGCCTGCCTTAGTTAAAATTGAAATGTCTGAAAATTTTTAATAATTATTGTGATAGTGTAATATGTGAAGCTTTAAATCATTTGATAATAAAATTGATGAACAAAATGCCATAAACGCGTACCGTATACAGCACCGGCGCTAGAGTTTCAGATGGTGTGTGAAAATTGCATATTACCGCCTTCGCATTCCATAATAAGAGTAAAAAAACGATAAATGCATACATAACAAAACAATATAACTTTATTACTTTTAATTTAATTCATATTTATTATAAAAACATAAAAATCTTAATATATAAGCAAACTATTTTGAAAAAAAAGCTTTTCTGGCTTTCATTCGAGAAAATTTTAATCGCAAATCTTCAATATTCAAGTCATTCACAATGTCGCTTTCAATCGAAATCGAAATATTGTTCAAATTTGACTAGTTATTAAACAATAGAATGGAAATTGTTATGAAAATAACAAATTTCTGTACAATTTTGCCGCCTTTTGTATTGTTCCGCCGTGGCGCCTGCGTGAAAATCACGCATCGTACCCGCCTCACACCGGGCCTGACCGTATATACTCGCATATAAGCCGACCCCCCCCCAAATTTGGTTGATTAAAATGTCAAAAATGGATGACCCGCGTATAAGCCGACCTATTAAAAATGATATAATATATAATTAAATATATATAACCCATCAATTGGGGGGGGGGATTAATCCAAAATTACTCGGCCTATATGCGAGTATATACGCTATGTTTTCAAGGATTTTAATTTTAAAACGGAGGGAAAAAGGAAATAAAGATAAACTAGACGGATCTAGAAAATAAAAAATAGTTTCCGTTTTACATTAAATAACATTTGTTTATAAAATTCAAAGATAGTTTAATTAAATTACCGAATAATTAAAATTATTAATAAATTTCATAAAATTAATTAACAATTATATAAACTAACATTTAGTAAAATAATTCAAAATCGCGGTGTTATAATCATCTTTCTCTTTTTTACAAAGAGTTTTTTTATTCTTTTCACGATCATGCGGATTCTTATAATAAAATAAACATTGCTCTTTTCTATTTCGCAAAATTCGAAGAATCTGTGATTCTACTCGCCTAATAATAAATTTCATATTTATATTCGTGAAATCTATTATTACACCTGTCTCTATTATACTGTTCGTTGGCTTCAAATATACAGCGATGGTCATCGGAATTGCATTCATCAATTAATGGAAGCCGCTTAAATTTTCGATGATAATAAGGATAGGGGTCACCTCGGAATCCGGATAGAAAATCTAATTTTATGGAAATGTTATTTCATTTTATTGAATAAAATGTATTAACTATGAATAATTTCTAATGACGATCCAAAAAAATTTGAAATTATAGATGATAGAAAAAATTGATGCTTTTCTGTTGGTTTTTCTAGATATTCTCGATTAAAATGACTTTTGTGATGATTTGAATCATGGTGATTTCCATTTTCAATGTCATCATCACATTCTTCATTACCCATAATTAATATTTTAAAAAAGCGCGATCAAATTAAAAATATTTTCATATATTTAAATAAATTTGATTATAATATTTTCTTAAAATACTTATTTATTTTGATTTCATGGTAACTAATTTTAATATTACAAGATTGATTTTTAGGTATAAATCTAATCAAAATTAAAGTTTTACTATGTCATTAATAAATGACATGGCCAGAAAAATTTTCATCTTCAGTGTTGGTGTTCAGGGTTGCTAATTTGTTTTGTTTTTATGGCTTCAGTTCTGAATTCGATCCTTGGTTTCATATCACCGCCATACCCATAATTACTGTAATTGGCAACCGTGTTGGAATTAAATAACGTGTCGCATTGAAAGTTTTTTTATGGGTTTATGACCGTTTATAGAAAGTTATACATCGTTTTGTCATTTTCTTCTTCTATCTGGTATTTTCGTTGTTTTTATTTTTGTATCATTTACATATCTGGATATTGATTCAATGACTTGTTTATCAAAAATTTTGAGCAGCATGCCACCTTAGAATTTAACATTTTGGACTCACTTTTCTGCTGAGATTTTCTTATCTATAGGAAATTTGAAAATGGTTCCTCCAATATTCTATAATTTTACTTACTCATAATTGTTGGGTTATTGTGTTGGTGATAATATCTTTAAGTTAAAATTTTACTCAGACTCCAAGCGTGTCTTTGACTGTCCCACAATTAACAATTAACACTGGAAACTTTATTGAATATATCTTCATGATGATACAATTGGCTCAACAAGCTATCGATCAATCAGTGCTTATTACAGCACTATTGTGAAGTATTGCACGCGCTTATAATCTTGATTTGACAAATCTCTCACAAATGAGGAATATAACAATTGATAATTTAACTGGTTGTTTTCTAATTTTACTTGGATTTACCCACTAAACTTTACTCTGTTATCACTGAATAAGCCCGTGCTACTTATGCCTTTAAATCTGCTTTCTCTTTAAGTTTCTCTGCTTCAATTCTCTTCAAACTCTCCAAATAATTGTCGTCGTATTATTTCAAGTATTCTGTCCTTTATCGCAATATTCTACCTCAAATTTTCTGTCGCATCTCTGTTCCACAATATCCCACAATATTCTGACTCAAATTTTTCCTAGCAATTATTCTCCTTTAACTATTTTCCTGGTAATTGTTCCATTAATTGTCCTCCAACTTCTTCTCATAATTGTTCTGTCTGTTTTTGCTGTGTTTTCTCCTTTTATACCTCGTCACTTTGTGGCACTTCAGTTTATCTTAAATTTACCAATTTTTCCTTGCAACCGAGTTATCTTTGACAGCTGTCAAGATATTTTCTAATTTTCCCTTTTGCGGCTCCGCCCTGTTTTCATTTTGTTCCCGTTATCTCTGACAAGCTGTATCTCTGAACGATTACACTCTTTTGGTTCTGAAACAACATGCAAAAAGCAAAAAGTATAGTTAAATATTAAAAGATACACCAAATAAACAATAATAATTAAAAGAGAAACAACAAAAAATGTAAACACAGAAATTAAATAAAATTATACAAAAGCAAGAAGTTATGCAAAATCTAACTCAAAATAGCCAAATAAACATAGAGTTACAAAAAACAAACTCGAATAACTTAAAGATGGTAAGAACAGTACAAATTTCCAGAAAAACCCAGAACATTCCATAAAAATGGCGACGACCATCATAAAAGCCACTTTGAACAATAAAAGTTAGGAAAATAATTGAATTAGTAATAAAATAAAAATTCGTAAAAAGAAATTCAGAAAAACGTCAATTAAATAAAAACTAAATTAAAAGTAATATGGAATGTTCTGGAACCGTTCCAAATCCATCATGGACGCAAAATTAATGAAAAATAATTAAAAAATAAAAATTTAAAAAAAAACAAAAATTATGGCACAAAAATCGCCATAAAAAATATCAAAATCACGAAATAGAAAATTCTGTAATAAAAAGAATTCGAGTTTGTTTTAATGCATCAATACATACACGTGTACAAAATAGGTATATATACCGACGCATTTTGGTCACAATTTAATCTTTTTGTATGCCAAAATTTTTCATTGAAAATTTAAGCGAAGTTAAAAGTAAGAACCTTGATTTTATTATTTTGTTATTGTATTATCATCCCCATTATATCGATTAATTTTGTTTTTCCTTTTTGTTATTATCATATTTAATTTTACTATGATGCAACAAGAGTGACCAACGTCGTCGAGAACAAGTTATATCCACGACGCTGATCAGCCTTGTTTCCAACTAACTATACGTATTCGGGTCTACGACCCCACATGCACAAAAATTTAAACATTTTTTAACCGGAGGTCGCCACGAACTAATGGTTCTAACCAGGAGTAGGGCGGTAAATCCATACCGGTAGTTGGCATAGTCATAGGGACTATGCGGACGAAATAAACTTCGGGAAAGTAATCGCGGGAAACATAATACAATAAGGCCTATCGTACCGTATCCAGTTGGGTCGGGAAAGTAGGAAAATTTTAATTAATTTGACTTTTCAGTAAACAACATACCAAAAATCAACACTTAATTCTGATATAGGAAACGGACCACTAGGATCATCTAAACGGGAAATATCCCAGACTCAAATTAATATAGAGACTTTAGGTAGTCGGCTAATTGCATAAACTCATATATGATATTAACTAAATTTAGTACTATTATTCATAATTTTGTTTAATGTATTTTGGTTCACGATCAATAAATATTTTATAAATCCCTCAACAATTTTTATTGCCTTTATGCATATTGAAAAAAAATGATATAAAATCTTCAAAGAAAATTTTGAGTCCTAATAATATTATCCATTTGGGTGTCCTTACTATTATCATGATTGATTTTCTAACATTACATTAATAAAGGGTATATCCTTGCCATATAATGGCATATATAAGTATATTAAACTTTCTTAATACATATTTANATTAACGTATTTCGTATTATGATTATTACTATTATTATTACTAACCTCATTCTTAAGGTTGTTATTATTATTGCTATTAGGGTTAATACTACATTTTCACCCTGGTCATTTCTATTATTATTGTCCCTACCTCTAGTAGTACATTATTAATCAATTATGAATTTTTATTTTAGTAAAATTTAGCGATTTGGGATTCCCCTATGGCTGAAATTAACCGCAAGAACCCTACCCTGTTACTATATAACCTACTTCAACAAATATATTGATTTTCCTAATGTTACTAAAAATAGAACCGATATTATCGATTTCCTTTTCATTATATAAAATGCAGCCAATAAAACTGATCCTATTTCTGGAAACAACCCTGCAAATTAAGGGGAGCCCTCGCCGAGTTTACCCTAACCATCTAAATAGACGAGACATGCATACCTCCGTAAACGAGCCAATCAATATTGACTAAGACAGCAGGAACTCCAATCTTCGTGTGAAACCCATGACACCCTGGCAGATTTAACCCTGTTACCCCAGAAGTAGATCCCATGCATGCCAGAAAGGACAAGGGATATTTTCCCCAAGAGCGACTGCTTAAGCTAGGATGTATACCCGGTACAACCATAAACTAGGAATAATGAGGAGCATATATTATAGTTATAACCGCTAATTCCTTAAAATGAAAAAAAAGAAAAACTAACAAAATTGTTTAATAACTATTACCTTACACAAAATAAATTATTTACTTAAATGCAACAAAAGCGAAAAATTATTCAATGAAATCAAAACATTTATTTAAGAAATCATTTTAGCCATTGTAAAAGTCTTACCGATGATGTGGAAGGGTGAATGAAAGGAGAGCCACTCTTAATTCCCTCAAGTTCAAATTTTTACCTTAAATTCCCACGGCATAGATCCAAATTTGAAATGAATAAAAATTTCCATCTGAAACACCTCACAAATTGAGCATGTCGGCATATTTTGGGTCACCGCCAAACAATATTATATCGAATACGTTATCCTGAGGGAGATGTCATGCCCAAAACGGAGGTTTTGGAAATCCATTTCTGAAATAAAACGAATTTAACAGGATCAAAATTTGACTTACCCACCAAATATCAATAGATGATCGGGCCACTTACAACCACTATGGTCAGGGATTGCGAAGAGCCGAAATAAATTCAGACAATTAACAATGCCCGTTTTCCATAGTGGGTCCTAGTAGCATAATTACTATCAATTGTATTGATACAAAGTTTAAAAATATTGGCTGTATATTAAATTAATAAATCAAATTTTTGGATAATTTAAACAATAAACATCGGTATGAGCAATCGTAAATTTAATTTATAAAATGTTAATTTATCCAATTTTACTGTATTAACTATTAATTCAGTAAAACTAGAGTTAGTAATCTTTAATTTTAATAATTTTAATACACGAACCTTAATTTCACAATTGGTAACTTATAAATCTTGAATTTCGTAATTCCCAAACCAATTTAAGTTAAATTAAAAAATCGAGTGGAAAATTAATTAGCAATTGAAATCTACTTTCGCTAACGAGAATATCGTGGAGACTATGGGTCATGTTCAAACTTAAATGTAATTGTATTAAACGTCTTGGAGTGCCTAGACGTAGCTGAATGAACGGAAATTTTACTTAATATTTCTCTTAATATCGCAGGCATGCCTAGTATTAGACCAGAAGACAGCCACGAGAGTACCTTGGTATCAGCATCAAGACACAACCCAACCCAAGAGGAGGCAGACAAAGCCGTCCGATCGAGGGAGGACGCAGAAATCACCCGGCTAAGGTCTAGATGGATCTGGTATAAGATCCATGATTGGACCTACCAGAATGTGATTCCAGTGACCCCGAAAAGTGGAACCATATATCAACCGCACCTCGTTGGCTTTGATCGACGCATTCGACGATGCGAAGGAGGCGGTGGACCGGTTGCGCCGGCTCGAGGTAGCAACCCTAGCCGGCGAGCTCGAAGATATCGATGGTTACGCTCGAGCCCAATGCCATCCTAAGCGGACCGCAGCCCTCCGCCGTGGGCTGGAATGCCCGTGAAGTCCTTATCGAGAGCCGGATCGAACACGAAAGCGCGGTCGCCCACGAAAGATCAATCTAGCCCAATCAAAGTGATAGCCGGATCAAGAGTCTGCACTGTGCTGTACCGTGCCTTGAACAAATTCACCTTGATATATGACCGGTATTCGGTTTAATAAAAATTTACAATTTGCATGTATTGATTTCGACTGCTAAATGTACATTATTGTTTAACTCGATAAACGTCCTTTGTTACTCATTTATGTCTTGTATACTAATCTAATTGTGAACATTTTCTTTATTTGGGTAATTAAAGTTAACTGGCATACTCATTGATTATGCCCACCTGATGTTATTAGTCCGTTATTACTCGTAATCCAATTATAGTTTTTTCACGTAGTTTGACCGCCATACATCTAAGGGTTTGTATTCCTACCAACACCATGAGTCTTTGGAGAGACTCCTAGGAGTAGAACGGGGTTTACAGGCACATAAATGCGGGGTTGCGGGGTGAGGATAGTGGCTCATTTAGCGATGGTGGCCGTGATAGGGCAAGAATACATCGACAATAATGCGGAAAGATATTGATGTTACCTTTGTTTTAGTGCTGAAACTCCTGGAAGAGATGCGAGCAGATAGAGAGACGGCGCAACAACAAGCAGAGGAATACCGGGCCAAGCTAACACGAGTCAAGGTCCATTGCCGGAATTTCGAATGCACCTAGTTCCCGCCAGCCGAAATCAAAAAAACGGATGAAGCTGATCACTCAACTGCAACTCCAGAGTGCACAAGGATCAGGTTGAGTTACGGGCCCTCCGCCTGAGATCTTTAATAAAAAACGAAAGCAGATGACTCTAAGGGAGACCTCTTTATTCAAATTTGGCAATGATTTTTATCTTCTTAAAATTCGAATTATCTAAGCTTCTTGCTCTTTAATCAGAATATAGTACTTTCCTCCCTTCCACAAACTGGCATATGCCAATCACCGTCGTTTACTTTAATATTGGTACTCATACCGCTTACTTGCATAATTGAATTAGCATCGACAAAAATTTCGAAAACAATACAGTTGAATAGGCGCCCTCTTGCCTTTGATCACAGATCCAGTTTCGCTAATTTAAAACTAATAATTTTAAAAGGAAGCCTAATTATATTATCTTCTTCTTTGCCGCTTGCGTTTCCTAAATGTGTTTGGTTTTCTACATTTCCCGGACTTTCCACATACCTAATAAATTATTCATTTATTTTTTGTTAATTATTATTTATCGGATATATTTTTCTGGGGACTCCATCGGTTTCATATTAGTATATCTGTGCTCGTCTCAACGCTATTCGTACATACCAATTTCCACGTAATACGTCATTTTGATTTTTTTCCAAATTTTTAATTAATTTTTGATTTTTATAGGTTTTTGAATTTTATTGATTTGCACATTTAATGTTTTGCACAATCCAATTTATCTTGAGCTTATTTTATACGAACCCCAGCAGTAGCAAAGAGGTTAATCACAATCGAGATTCATGCCTTACATGTGATCTCAGATAGGACAGTACATCAGCCATCATACTCGAGACTTATTCAGTTTCTTAGACAGATCCGTCATTCTTCTAGTTCTTCACTCAAATAATTTTAGTTTATAATTAACCACCTGAATCTAGAGTTACATGAGTATAAAATCATATTAGGAAAAATTTAGCAAAGCATTGAAAACTTTATTACTTAGAAACATTAACATTTAAATTGAAATTAAACCTAAAAATAACTTACCACTAAATTGAATAAATAGTTTAAAAAAATTCACATGCGTCGTTCAAAAGTATTCAATATACACGAAAACTGCAAAATTTTAGTACTAATTTTCAGAGTTTTCAACTGTTTTTCGGTCTGTGTTGATATTTTCTGAAGATCAAAGCCTTAGAAACAGACTGTGCAGATACGTTCTAGCTTTTTTGACGAACATTGATCCTCAACCAATATGATTTCTTTAACGGCAATTTTACAAAAGTGTTTAAATGTTATAAACTTTATAGAATCACGAGAATTGAATTCAAGAATTTTCTTTCCGTTGTGCAAAGAAATCGAAAGTGGATATGAACATGTCTTTACGCTATGATGTGTGATTGTTATTTAGAGTGAATCGGGTAATAACAAGCATTCAACATTATCTGCTGTTTATCAATTTGTAATGCAATATAATTAGATATTGAAAAATTGTGATATTGATAATAAACTAATATATTGTTAGGAATTCTTAATTGAAAAGCTTTAACACGTAGACTCCAATATTAAATGAAAAACAATACTTATATTAAACCGACATATAATTTATACCCAACAAACACCAAAAGCAAATACTGTAACTCTTTTAAACTAAAATTACACATCTTTCCACTATTTATATTAAATCCAGTTAGAATTTGATACATTTGATTCATTAAATATAAAAAGATTAAGAATTATGATTATCCATGATATTTTTCTTAAAAAGTTATCAGTGCCCGCCCAGTCACACAATTACAACTTGTCTTATTTTAAATTCTATTACCAAAAATTGAATTATAAACGTTACATTTCATAAATTTTGTATAATTTTATTTACACAAGTTTTCATTGGAATTACAAAAAGCACCGATAATTCCAAGTCTAGTTTTCCGAAAGAAACAAATGCATTAGAAGAATAAAATGATATCTATTATTTTCATTTATTTTGAAAAATAATCCGTCCTAGAACGAGTAAAATTTAATTTTCAAAATTTGACAGATTTTCTTAAAATCAAATTAAGATAAATTTCATTTATAATTTTACAATATTTTTCTTGATTTTAAAAATGTAAACTAAACTGAATAATTTTCTTGTTAACATAATATTGGCATTTAATCGTTAAATTAATTTTTAAAATATTTAAGTAATTTATGTTCTTAGTTTTAATACGGCACTAAATATTATTAATATTTAATGTATGTGATTTAAAAAAAGTAAACATAGTTTATAAAACATAAATTAATTTGGAATTAAATATGTGATTTTGAATGATAACTTTTAGAATATTATTTGCTAAGTTTCATACTCTAATTAGTATTTATTTTAGATTTTGCCTCAAGATTATTGAAAATAGTATACAGATAATTGGTAAGTCGTTTAATTTATTAAGTCTAACGAAATAAATTTTATTTTTATTTTTTAAAACTTTTCTTAACTTTAATCAACTTTTAATATTTATTAATGAAGATTATTAAAATTTATTTGCAAAGTTTGATAAATGGGAGTTAAAAAATTCTTTAAAAATGTTGTGATGGTATAATTAAATGAAGCTAAAGTGTTAATTTTTCGATGAAGTATATCTTTATTTATAAATGCGTTAAAATATTTCATTATGTATATTAAGTTTTTAATAAATCAAAAATCGTAATAATAAACGAATTTTGTTTTCGTAATTTTAAGTAATTATGTTAAAAATTAAAATTTTTGTCATATTTGAATACTTGTAATTTAAAATTAAATTTATTAATTATTGAAATGGAAGTTAGGGCAATTATTTCCAAAATATGCGTTAGTTTTCAAAGGAAAAGTGACACATTTATGATTTTGCCAATCAACTCAAATTTAATTTATCAATTAAATAGATCAATGCCAATGGCGAAATGTTATTTAAAGTTGAATTTTTTTATCAGTAATAAATAAATATTTATATTTCGTTTCCAACATACTGTTTATTTAAAGTGATGATTTTGTGCGTTTTTATGCGTTTCGCGTGTTGATATATTTCCGTTGTGTTGATTGAATAATCCGCATGTGCTCATGGAAATTATATTTAAAAACCGGTTTTCATTTATGTCAAACAGATTTTTATTCTTTTTTTCGTTTATTTAATTTTATTGTCAACTTTTATTTGTTGTTTCAATTTGTTTTTTAAATTTGTGTATGAAATTTAATTGAAATCAAAATTGAAAATTAGAAGATAACAAAATCACTATGACTGGAGAGACATATGAAATGAATACCAAAGAACTGACAGATCTAATGATGCTTCGACAGCAGGAAGCCATATTAGAAATCAAAGAAAAATATGGGGATGTATATGAGATTTGTAGGAGACTTAAAACCTCACCCCAATCAGGTATTTTTTTAAAATTTAATTTTTGAACCATTAAATTTTTTTTAATTAAGTTTAAATCAATTTTGATGCTGGAAATTATTTTTAATCAAATAATTTATTTTAAGTAAAATTGATAGTTATTAAAAAATAAATTATTATAAAATTTTTCATTCAATTTACTGTTTGTTAAATTTATAATTTTCATGTATTGTTTGTAAGCTGAAATTTATCAGTTATTTCTCAGAAAGGTGACATTGGTGCTTGAAAAATATAGCTAAAATATTAAATTCATCCTTAATAAACATTTTAAAGATATCTACATTCACCAAAATTGAAGCAGTGATTAGAATTGGATTTTTAATACGTTCTTTTAAAATTCCATTCTGAAATATTACATAAGACCAGATAATACGTTATACAGTGGAAGCTTGAGATAATCAGTGAAATTAAAAGAAATCCTTTATATTGATTTCTTTTTTAGATTTTTTATTTTGTATTTAAGACAAATTTTAGGCGCTGGTTTTTCCAACCATTTTTGAAAATAAGGAAAAAAGAAATGCCGAATATTCGTGTTAAATATACCAGAAAATATTGATTGATAGAAAAGAAGATAAGTAAGGAAGATCAATAAAATTGAAAAAATCAATGAAGATAAAAGATTTTGGTTTTTGATAAAAACAACTATTCAAATATATTAATGTGCTATTTTCCGCTCAAAAGTAGTCTTCATTTTTATATTATTTGGAATATCGTAACGGCTAAATGTGAAAATAACACATTAAAAGTGTAAATTAGGTGCTTTCAAAATCGTTTTATATTTACACCAAAAATATTTAAAATTATATTTAAGAACAAATATGGTAAAACGAAAATTGATCACTGAAACTGATTTTGTCAAAGTCTCAGTCTTGGAGCATTTTTTAAAATTCAGATAATGTTTAAACATTGTTATTTATAGTCCTGAAACTTTCACCGTGGAAAAACTATGTTAGCTGATACTTAATTAAGTTTCAATCGTTATAATATTAATTTACTTATATTAATAGGTTATAATAAAAACAAAATAAAAATTTACAATATAACAACAAAAAAGGTGGTACATCAACGGATTCCTAAATTTAAGCTAGTGTTGAATTTGGATGGAATTAGATTGGTCAAAAAATGAAAGAACCTTTGCTATTAGTTATTATTTACATGGCAAATTTCGTCTTAACCAGGGATTTAAAAAACAAAACTAACAAAAACTTTAATATCATATATTAATTTGAAAGCCATACTTAACATTTTAAAATTTAAAGATGGATTGTTTTAAAAAAAATTCAATCAAAATATTAAAATTTATAGTTCTATTTACAGTATTTTTCTTTGTAATTGGAAATCATATAATACTAAGATTGGTTAAGAATCATTTTTTCTTTCATACTTGGTCATCGGGCGAGGCGGGGAAGCAGATGTGAGAGTGCCCCATTCGAGCTCCAAAAATTTTACTTTACACATCACCGTTAATAAAGTGTAGTTATTAGAGGATAGTAAATTAGAAATTCACGGATATGAAAAATCTGGGAAATTATTAAAAGTTTCTCAAAAGGTTTTGTTCTGTAGAATATTCGCATTAATACAACGCGTATTACTGTGATTTATATACCTACGAAGGAAATTTAAAGTAAAATTTTAAGAACAGTTTGTGAAATATTTACAATTTTTGTTTTTTAATTTTTAACTTCAAAATTTAAACGAAATTTTTCAAACATTTTATACGTAAATTGAATTTTATTCATAATATTTTTAATTAACCAATAAAATTTTTTCAAACTATGAAATTCTGTGTTTTTGTAAATATCATAGATAGCTCAATCAAAATGTCAAAATAAATATTTCTCCAAAAAAAATCTATCAACTATTCAATGATTTTTCTTTTATAGATGCAAATTTTCTTCATTTACGATTTTTGTAGCGAAGTATTAACTTCTTTGTATGTACAATTGAAGCCATTAAATAATCAAGGGGAAAAATTGTTCACATCACTAATATATGTGATCTAACCCAATGAGAGAAAAGTGACTGTTAGTGCTTGCTTTCGTGTTTCTTTTCTCTTTCTCTTTCTCTATAGGTTTCTATTTGTAGCAATAAATTTCACCTCTATCAATTTTAAATTAAATAATGAAATATGCTTCCAAATGAGGTTGTTGATAATTACGAAATTTTATTCAGTTGTTGTTTATTCAATTCATTGAGTCTAAATAAAACTAGAAATTCAATTGTCCTTTTTTATTTTTCTTTCAGGTTTAATTGATGATGAAGAATCAATTAGCAATCGTCGATGTGAGTTCGGTTCAAACATAATTCCTCCGAAACCTCCGAAAACGTTTTTCAGATTAATGTGGGAGGCATTACAAGATTTGACATTAATTGTTCTAATGGGTGCTGCTGTTATATCTCTAGGCCTGGCTCTCTACTCAAAATGTAAACGATTTTCTATAATAATTTTAATGCAATAATCATTAAACACTGTTAACTTAGTACAGTTTTGAAATTTAATTTTGAATTGTAAAAAAATCTCAAAATCGGATAGCCCATTTTATATGACAAGTAGGTGGAAAAGAAACCCGTTCCATATTGCTGACATATTTGTACGAGAGCCATATATGTATTTAGATTATTTTAATAGCATTTTAGACAGTAAAAGTTGATTTGTATTTTAAAATTTCGAAAAATGTTAACAAAAATTTGAAAAATTAAATAAAAAAAATGTTCATTTACATTTTGGAAGTTTTCTGAGCTTATCAAATTTAAAATCTAATTCTGAATCCAACTCACTTGAAATCTTTGAAACTATATTGCGAGTTCTATTACTATTCGGGTTGTAATGTATGAAAGAATTCAATAGGGAAATCATTTATGTCATTTTGATCACCATTCATATAATTAACAGTTTCACTTGATATAAGATCTAAAATTCAACGCCACAATATCAATATATTTTGGTGTTTAAATGACTTAGAGCAGGGTTTACCAAACTTTTTCAGAGACGGAACACTTGGCAAATCCGAAAATTTTGGCGGAACACTTAGCTTATTTTTTAGGTTGGGTAATTCATAATAGTATAAATAAAAATAAAAAATGTTATTAAAAAATTATCAGCGAATCAGGTAAAAACAATTCCATCTAGTACATCTCTTTCATGCGCACAGGATTGAGAGATAGTCTTTCTTTCTAATTAAAAAATATTGGCACTTGTTAAAGACTTTTATTGCTGTACCCAACTTCTACGTACTAAAAATCTTCGCCTGCTCTTGACGTCATAAAACTCAATGAAGTCCAACCGTCGCTCGTCTTTCATTATGAAGTAGAATATGTTCAATTTTCTAAATTTACTTCAAATTTTTGCGAAATATCTATTTAGGCTCCGCGGAACATAGTTTGGGAAACCCTGACTTAGAGGAATGAAATGTTAGTTATTAATATTGTAATTTAGATATTGAAATTTATCTTATCTTCAATCATTTTGATAATGAAAATGATCAATTAAATTTAAATAAGACTTAATTAAGATTCAAATAAATAAGCAAACCACTTCTAATCAAAAAATGAGCAATATTTAAACATGTATAAAAAGGAGTATGGCCATACAGTTGAATATTGTCTAGGGTGACCCTGTATAATTCTTTCAAATTGTTGACATTTTTTATATGATTCTAACAATTTCTAAAAAAGAAAAATCAATTTTTTTGTAATTTTTAAAGATAAACAAATCATATTCCTTACAAAAACTCTGTTTGTACTGTTATTATTTTTATTTGTAAAAAAATCACAACAATAATGATTTTATACATTCGTAATGAATTTTTGGTGAATGATTTGTTGTTAAAGCCAGATTATTTTTGTTCATTTATTTGTGAAAACAAATGATTTCCATTAACCCATCGACAAAATTGTGATCCGGATTAAATTTATTACAGATAAAAATTCCATTTATTTTAACTCATATTTTTGAGAATTGTCTGAAAATCTTGCATTTTGAATTAAAAATTGTACATATACATTTTGTCTGATCATACGAAATACAAATTCCGACACGGTCCAGATTTTGCTTCTCTAAAAAGTTTAATTTAGCCTCAGTGTTTTGAGATATTGGTGGTACGTATGCCAGGGATGGTATAAGTAGTGGTCCTTTATCATCTGGTTCGGTTTTAAAATCGAGAAATTACTTTTTTTCATATTGCATCGTAAAAAATCTTTAATACTATATAAATAATACATTTTGACTCAAAGTTAGCAAAAAATGTGATTTTGGTGAAGTAAAAAACAATTATATATATTCACGAAGATTTAAAATAAAGAATAAAAGTCCTGTATCTGTAAAAATAAAATATTTAATTGTTTTCTTTAAAATTCATTCTTAAAATAATTTTTGAGGTCAAAATATTTTTCTTGCTCCTCGTAACTTGGAGCATTTGGGATTAACCCTTTACTTGTGATTAAAAAAAATTTAATACTTACCGTGGATTTATTTTTGATTAAATTCCAGAGAAATTTATGATATCTTGTAGAAGAATGTGGAAAACTATTATATTCTTTTCTCTTTATTTCTTGAACCACATGCCAGATCAGGTTAATGTTAATGTTATTTCCTAAAACAATATGTAAAAATCAAGATAATGTTACGTTTCATACAGGAAAAGGGTTAAAGAATTAATAATCGAAAATTTTGATTATATTTCCAAATTTGACATTTGAATAGGCTAAATACACCACATTTCGTTAATTGTCAAATTGTTTTTTTTTATAAAATCAACCTAAAAATTTGGCGAATCTATTTTATTAAATGTTTTTTTGTAATAAAATTTTTTTTTGTATATATTATTTATTTAGTATTCTTTATTTAATTTCTTCATGAATATGACATCTATAATATCATGCACTATTTTGATATAATTCTGTAAATAAATATAACTTTAGTAATGAATAAAGTAAATAATTGATCTATTTACACGGGGATCGAATTAACGAATAAGAAAAACTGATTGACAGGGAAATTATAAAATATAATTACAGTCGACCTTATTGTTTATTTTAAATTTAAACTATTGCCATAGGTAGAGGGTAATGATGATGAATTTTGTATTTAATATTATTATTTTTAATATTATTCAATGATTTCATAATAAAATTTTTGTCAAAATTTGCGTTTATATCGCGATTTATTATTTCTATGAACACATGCTCGACTTAGCCGAATTCTGATATAACCAATGGGAATAATGTTTGCAATGTCAACTTTTTTGTGGTTTCTTGTATGCAAATTTTCCAATTAATTACATCAGTGTTTACTTGTTGATTTTCTTTTTGCAAGATTTATTATTATAACAATTGAAACATTATTCAATAAAATTTATTTACATTCCAATAAGTGTGCCTGATTATTCAATCATTGAATCAATTTCAATTGAGCCTTATTCAACGCATTTTTCAATTAATCATAGAATAATTAAAATTAATTTCCGTGGCTTTTATTTTGTTATTTATAGATTTATTATCTTTAACCACTTTGTAGTCATTGATGAATTTATATGGTAAATATATTTAGGGCTTCTACTTTTTTGTTAAAAATTTATCTGAGATCTTTTATGTTTGATGATGTTTAATTTGCCATCCTATTCACAATTTAAAAAATTGCAATTTATTTAAAAATAAACTTGTTTGTTTCTGCTTATTAACTCTTTAATACCGCTTAAGTATAATTCGTGACTTACCATTTTTACTAGTTTGGTAAAATATAGCTGGCTATGTTGAATTAAATATTTTTGCTATTATAATATATTTTTTACATGTAGTAGTAGTTATTACTCATCCTAAATAAAATAATTCAAGCTTTAAAGTACAAAAACCGATACTAGTTTTGATAATTTTTATTTGTATTAAATAAGCATTGGTACGTATGTAACTGACATTTACTAGAGCGCATGTAAATCAAATTTTGGCGATCACTGTTTTTTATCGCATTCTTTAAAACTAGCAAATTCCTCAATCTATTTGTTATCTTGTTTGAAATTGCGATTCTTCTAATTGTACAGACCGTAAATAAAATGACCCTTTGCGATAAGAACCAATGAAAAAGATGACGAATTTATTATAAAATATCATCCTTAATCGGAGTTAATCAGAAAAAGATAAGGTGTTTTTATGTGAATTATTTATTTTTTAAAAAATCTACAGTTTTTGATATCCCATTCCTGATATGACTTAAATTTTATTATCAAAAATGTATTATAAAAAATTTCAAATGCTTTTCTCAATTAAAGTCATTTTTAGTGGTATGACCCAATTTGAAAAATTAATATTTTCTTGAAATTTGAGATGGAAAAAGTTGAAAATAAAATCAATAAAATTAAAAAGTTGCTTGTGGAATCCAGAGTTTGATATTGTTGATGTCCATATTGGCGGAAACTTCCAAAAGTAATTGACAGTATTTTACCGAATTGGTTTTTGGAAAAAAAAATTAATTTGGTAAATTTCTGTTGAATTTTTTTTCAATATTTTATGAATTTCTAACTGTTAAACTTTAATGTCACTCATAACATTTAAAATTTTATTGGAACATGGCATTTTATTTTTTATTAAACATGATTGCAATTTTATTTGGATTATTGTTTTAATATGACTTGGAATTTGTATTTCATTTCTAAATTAGTTTCTTGTTAATAAAAACGAACTTAAAAATAAACTAATTTTGGATTTTCAACACTTTTATTATACTATTGAGAATTGCAGATGAATCCAGTATTATTCAGCAATCTTGTTTTAAATGGCGTATGGTGTTTATGGTATGATTTGGTTAAATAATTTCCTCTGTCTTATCTACAAATTTTGTTCGAACTGACTGATAATACAATTCTGCACCGGATCTACTAAATTCATCCAAGTTCTCAATAGATATTTTACTTTGTAAATAATTTAATAATATTAACTGGGCTACAGTGAAGTTATTTAAAATTTCTTCTGTGTGATTTTCATTTACAATTGGTAAAAGAGAAACCTAAAATGGATAATTTATCAATTTTTAAATAAAAGTGACATTTCAAAACAAATGACAGAAATATGTCAGCAAAACTTACAATTTCTCTGTTGTTGGTTGATTAGGGTAGTCAACCTTTAAAGGGATTTTTGTGTGCTTCGTGATTGGCATTTAAGTGATTCCAGCGAGTGAGACGTTGGTAATATTTTTTATTTACTACTTTTGAAATATTTGTAAACTAAATTTAGTGCAAAGGATAAGTATTTTCATTGTATCAAGTAACTTTTGTCAACAAATTTCATTCTGTTATACAAAAATATCAGAATATATGACAGTAGAGTTTGATATTTATTAGTTAAAATTATAATCTAATTATATATACAAATATGATTTTAATATTTTAATTAAATTTAAAACCATTATTTTAAAAGTAATAAATGTTTAAAAAATTATCAGTTCAAATTTCGTGTTGTAAATTAGAAACATAACTTTCATCTTAACTTAACTTTTTTCATATGATATCATTCAAAATTGTATAGATACAAAGCCAATTTATTTCTTGTTGCTGTATTTTCCATAGTACTTATCCAATCATTTCTAAATCCATTTATTTGAGATTGAATCTTTAAATTCTTATGTATCCTAAAGATAAGAAACGTTAACTAAAATACGAACTGATAAGAAAGTTAACTAAAATACGAACTGAAAGAAGCAGGTATAGGGATTTATATAAAAAGAATAACCATAATCTTAAATAAGAAATAATATTTTGTATCAATACTTATTTGTTTTTCATTAGTTATTATATTTTACATTATCATATACTTAACATGACTATTTTTAAAATAAATTATAAGTAACCTAAATATAATTTAAACTGTATTTGTATATTAGCTTCATAAATGCCCTTGTTAACAGTAACGAATATTTTTCATTTTGAAATTATTTTCCTAAGATATATATTATTAACATATTTTAAATTAATGAATATATGATTCTAAATATGACATTTCAAATATAACATGGGATCTGTTTTTTCTTTTGTTTTCCAATATTGACCCAATCTCACTTGAGCGTACGTACCAAATATGTATTCTCGGTGTATTTAATTAGAATTTTCTTATTAAATTTTAGAGTGACCAATTTGATTAGATTCGTCAATCAGTAGAAAATGAGTTCTTAGCAATTTCATGTACTTTTGAAATATTCAAATGTAGTATAAACGTGTTCAACTTTTTCCACATTACAGAAATAAATATAATGAATTGTAATTATTAATTACTAAAATAATCTAATTCTCATTTTTCATGCAGTCACGCCTGTTTATTTTGATTTGTTACATCGAATTGTTTTTAAAGATTCGCAAAATATTTGTAAAATGTTATTGTCGAACATAAGACAAATAAATAATTTTTAAATTAGAACAAATTTGTGTTATGTACCGCACTGAATTTATCACATTCGATGTCTCAGTGATGATTAGTCACCATGAAATTGTACACATTTTTGCCACCGAACCGCGATGTTTTAACTCATGAAAACGCCACATTCAAGCACAAAATCCACTGAGATTAGATTAGAATATTTTTTCTCAACTCGTCTAATTAAAACTCCTTGATGTGAATGGAATATTCTCATCGTATTATTTGATTAATAACAATCTGTTTACCAATTTTCATGGTGATTATATTTTGATATAATTTTCATATTTGAATCTTTTGTTAAAATATCCCCAATTTTAAATGTTTTGTTATTAAATTCCTCTTGAAACCATCTCATTTCTTATATATGTAAACTAGTTTCGATTGATTCAACACTTTCTCATTTGGATTTGATAAAAATGACAATGAAGTAAATTTACTTCAAATGTTTGATATTCAAGAACAGATTTCTTTAAATCAAAATTCGACCGCGAATGTACATGTTCAGTTTTTAGAATTAGGAAAAATTTATTTTCATTCTGACAAAAGATCAAAAATTAATTCTATACAAAACAAATTTTTGATATTTTGTTAGAATTAAGACAAATGAAATACCAATAAAGGAAAACAGATGAAAGGAGACCAAAACATAACATTTTTAAATTAAGATTCAAATAGTACAATTTTGTCATCAAAATAAAATGAATATAAAAATGTCACAAAATTTCAATTATTTTGTTATTTCCAAATAGTGTTGTGGTTTCCGTATACAAAATGTTCGATTCTTATTTCCCGTCGTTTTAACCATTACGTAATATCTTCCAATGAATCAACCGCACTTTCCTAGTTTTGTGTTTAATTCTAAAGTTTATCATAATTGTTATCATTAATTGTTATGAATGAAAATTAGTTTTAATTAATTTTTGCATTCGAAGTTCGAATCAAGAATAATAATTTTAATAATAATTATAATTATAATAATAATTCTTACTATTAATAATATTATAATGGCCTGTTTAAGTATAAATACATTCATTTGTAATTCATCTACATAAGCAACCGTACAAATATTCGCAATCAAAATAAATAACCTTTGCCCTCGACAAATTGTGTAATATTAGTCATTAAATGGCCATCAATTACGAACAAAGTGAAAGAAGTGTGATTATAATTTTATCCACTGACATATACTCGGGCTAAATTATTTATCGGGTTTTTGGGAAAAGTTAATAACTCGAGTCATCCAAACAGACAAAAAAATGGAAACCTAACGTTACAGTATCAAATTTTGTGTTAGAACTACGGCAAGAATCATTTCCTGTATAAAAATCAATAATGCCGATCTAAACATATGAAAGCTTTCTTAAATTTTTATAAAACTACCAATTATTTCTGAATAAAGAAATCAATATCTCATATGCGAGCAAAGCATATACAAAACCTATTTGAAAATTCCATTAATTCATTAATAAATATTAAAATTGATGCTTTTTGTATTTTAAACAAAAATTGAATTGAATTTCTTTAGTTAGTGGGTCTAGTCACGGAGATCAAACAGAAGGTGATGCTAGTTGGATAGAAGGTGTCGCGATTCTCGGTGCTGTCATAGTTGTAGTTTTAGTCACCGCTTTCAATGATTGGCAAAAAGAACGTCAATTTCGGGGCTTACAAGATCAAATCGAAGGAAATCATAAAATCGCCGTTATTCGCGGTGGTGTGGCAAAAGAAATTATTGTTGGAGACATTGTGGTCGGAGATATTTGTCAAGTGAAATACGGTAGGGAAATATAATATATATATATATACAATATATAAAAATGTGAAATTAAGTATTCAAATTTATTCACCAGAGAAATATTTCCATTTTAATTTTATATGCATAGATAAATATGAATTGACAATGTTAATTTAGGTGATTTGTTGCCAGCTGACGGGATTATTATTCAAAGCAATGACATCAAAGTAGATGAAAGTTCATTAACTGGTGAACCAGATCATGTTAAAAAAGGTGTTGATGCCGATCCAATGATGCTATCAGGTAATAGTTTTTATCTTTTATTCGCTGTAAAATCTATTGAAATCGAAATTTTATTATTATAAAATGAATATATATATATATATATATATATATATATATATATATATATATATATATATATATATATATATATATATATATATATATATATATATATATATATATATATATAATTTAAATATTTTTCTTCAATTTTCAAATGTCGAATTAAATAATGTCAATTTTAACGCTAAAATGTTCACACAACAGGGCTAATTTAAAAGTATTTTTCTTTTTACCAAAGGAACATCATTAAAATTCAACAGCAATTATTTCTCGGTTGTGCCGGGATCAAGTTGAAATGTCATTAAATTATATTTTCGAAAATTGTTTATCAGTCATTATCATTTGATGATTTTTCACATTTCTCACGATGTATTTTTTCCTCAGATTTTTTTATTTCTCCCTGCCAATTAGTACACTTGTTAGTTATATATATTATCATCGGGTGCAATATTTCCAATTATGTGTGCTCAAATGCCGGAAATTAAATATGTTTAATTTTTGAATTTTTTATATTATATGATGAGTTAGTTGAATTTATTTAAAAATTATTAAAAAGGTTTGTTGGATGAGAGAACATGTGAAAGTAAGAAAGAAGTCAATTTGTTTGGAAAATACTATATTAAAACCTCAAAAATTAATATCATGTTAATCTGGAAATGATTTTCGCCAAGCTCTGTCAATAGTTGAATGGAGACCATATTTTTTATTCTCAATTAGTAAAAGTGGATTGTATGCGCATTGCAATTAAAAACGCATGCCTTAAACTCTTACATTAGGAAACATAAGCGTTTTCAAAAATTAAGGTTCTGTGAGTAATTTCATAGGTTAAATGATTACAAAGATCTCAAAATGTTGACATAGATAATAATATATAAAACGCTTTTCTATGAAATTAAACTTTTCATGCATATCTAAGTTGAATCAATTAAAAAAGTTTGGTGCGCGAGAATGCATCTGAAAAATTATTATTTTTATGAAATTTTCGACAAGCATTAATAAAAATTGAAAGAAAATGATGCAAATCAAAATTTTATTTTGAAATTGATATTTTCCATACAACATGCTTTTATAAACATATAACAACATATGTACGTGGCAAGATATTCTCAAATGAGTTTCTTTCGAGTTTCTGTTCTATTCGACATAACCTTACAAGAACTATTACCACATCCATATAACTCAGTCATAAAAATTAGAAAATCTAAAATTAATAATCTCAGAATAAACCATTCATTAATAGATGAGTTACGAATTTATTTACTCAGCTACACCCTCCCCTCCATCGAGTCACAATGTAATATATCACATAAATGCTTATTATTATTACATTTGTGGAAATCACTGTTATAACAAATAAGTTTTACAATCATGGGTATTTTTATTTACTTCTTTGAATATATTTGTTTACATTTCCATTTTTTTCATGATTTTTTTTATTATTCGATTAAAAGTAATTATTTTTTGATTTTTCCAAATTCAATGATAAATTCCGAATAAGTCGGTTGCAATTAGGTGGTAATTGAATAAAATCTCGGCAATTCATAATTGGGTTGGTTTTGTTCTATTACATTTGTTTTCTTTGATAGATTTTTTATTTAATATTATTTTTGTAAATATAATTCACAGAATAAATAATAAATAATCGGTCGATATGATTCATTGGGTGCACAATGAATTTATAGAATTTTATCATTTATGATGCCAGCACTTGAAGTTTCATTGAAGTAATCATAGCAACACGAATAAATAATCTAATAATAATATTATAACCGATTTTTTATATTTTATTTTGCTTTAATTTTTTATATTTAATATTCACTGATTATTTTCGGAAGTCGAATAGTTATTTCCAGAGTTAAATCATATTCAACATTTTTTTAAAATAAAATTTCGTCGACAAATAAAAAAGAATAGCCTATTTTCATGATTAGGGCTCCGTTATGTATTCTATCAGCCCTAATTCAACAGAGTTTATTTTTTACAGATTGATATAGAATTATATAAATTAAAATTTAATAAAATCAAGCAATAAAATCTGAGATTTCATTTTTATTCTTTTGAAATTTTAAATTAATTGTCAAATTTTCCTCATCATTTCTGAAATTGTTTCCTGTTGAAATAAAACTATGGTTTTAAATATATTATATATATTAAAATTAAAAATCTATTAAAATTTAGTGTTAAAAATGACGAAAGAAAATTACAAATTTTACTAAGTTTTCATAACCAATTTTTAATTCAATTATAAAGCATTTTAATTTCCTCTTGAAAAATGTATAACCGGCGTATGGACATATATTTTGCAATGGTAATTATGTAATTGAATGACATAACGAATCTAAAATGGATACTTGACATTTCATATTTACGTAGACCTTTGTTAGGGTTGACATTTGAAAAAATTGTCTAGAAATGTAATTATTAAAAAATATTTATTTTATTTAAGAAAATAAATTTTAAAATCTTTGAATAAACGTTTTTTGCTTTATATCTCACAAATGAAGCAAATTATAATAGAATAATCTAGGTAAATTTTCATATAAAAATCAAATTAATAATTTTAGGAATGTTACATAACAAAAATGCACATATGACGTAATAAATTAATTTTTTTATAAAATGAAATCATACTTTGTTTAAATTTTATTATACATTGTACTACGGGAATTCCCATCAGAACTCTAGATCTTAGTGTGACTGACCTATTAAATTACTAAATTATATATTAAAAAGTAGTTTTAGTAGATTTAAATTTGTTGTGCTTTTAAAATATTTTTTATTAAAAGTATCGAAATGGATGCTACGAGTCAAAGTAGATAAAATCAACATTAGTTATGTGTCATATTAAGAATAAATCAAAATAAAACCCGACTTATTTCAAAAATAATTATGCATAATGTCCCCAATAAATACCCGGAATTGATTAGAAAAAATCACACATAATTCAAATTTCAATAGATTATTAATATTTTTACTGCTCTATGCAAGTTCTAAAAATGTATTTTTGGGATTATAAGGCTCTGGAAATCTTCTATATCTTATTGCAGATTATCGGTATCTTCTGAAATTTGTCATTTATACATACAATATATACATTTTATATAAAGTTAGATTAATGAACTGTCGCGGACTGAAACAAGTAAAATATTGACATGAAACAACATTTAAATTAAATTATGCAACCACAGTAAGTGCGAAAGAATAAAATGAAAAATTTGAAAATTACAAACTGCAATTCTAAATATACAGATTAAATAAAACTCGTAAAGTTATAAGTGAAAAGGTTATTTGTCACTTTTTAATTCATTCGTGCTATTTTATCATAACAATGTTAATAAATTTGCAATTTTTAGAATTAGGTAAGTTTAATTAGTTTCCGCGTTTTAGATTGTTGACTTTATTCACGTTTGCTGGATTTGCTATATGACATATTTTAATTTATAAAAAAGTTTGCCGCTGATAAGAATATGTATGTATATAATTCAATAAAAGTCGCCAATTATCCGATAGGGTTCAATTATTTCATTCAATATAATTATAACAATATAATACTCATTCAATTATAGATAGGATTTTATTTTCACGCACCATCAATAATTTACGATGTATTTCATATTTTTATACCATTGAAAAACCGAGAATAAATTATTTTCATATTTAAAATTTCAAAGTATAATTCACTGATTCTACCGCCCATTATATTTTTCCATATTAAATTTTAACGGGAAATTTTGCGCTACTTGATCAAAATTTGTCGACTGACAGTAGACAGTTTAAATTTTTTTATTGTTTCCTTATTTCATTCTTATATATGATTAAGAGATTTATGACGAAATTTCTTCTCTAGTTTGAAAAATAAAAAACGAAAATTAATATCTCATTAAATCCTGAATTTTTTAGGCACCCATGTAATGGAAGGATCAGCAAAAATGCTAGTCACTGCCGTCGGATTGAATTCTCAGGCGGGAATCATATTTGCGCTGCTTGGTGCGACAAATACCGAGGAAAAAGACAAACCTGAAACTGAAAAATCAAATAATCAAGTACATAAAGCAAACTCCAACTCAAAAAATAAAGGGGGTAAAAATGTCGATGAAGGTGAACAGGATTTCCATATTACGATGTTTGTTTATCCTTGAATCAATGTAGAAGTCGAATTGATGAAATTAACTGAAACTCATCCTGATGATGCTGATAGATGCTCAAATCACAAACCGAACAACTATGCAAGTGGTGATACCAATAAATCGGAAATTAAAAATGGAAAAGTTAAACAAGAAAAGAAAGTACGAGTTCCGAAAAAGAAAGGCTCTGTGTTGCAATTAAAATTAAATAAGTTGGCCAGTAGTATCGGACAAATAGGTAAACATTTGTTGATTAAATAATAACTTCATAAATACTTTATACATTTACTGTTATCGAGTTGTGATAATTTGATAAATAATTTTTACAGATCACCAAGGAGGGGAATCATTGTCACTATTATTATTATTATTATTATTATTATTATTATTATTATTATTATTATTATTATTATTATTATTATTATTATTATTATTATTATTATTATTATTATTATTATTATTATTATTACTTTTTATTATTATTATTTTATTATTATTATTAGTATTATTATTATTATTATTATTATTATTATTATTATTATTATTTATTATTATTATTTTATTATTATTATTATTATTATTATTATTATTATTATTATTATTATTATTATTATTATTTTATTATTATTATTTTATTATTATTATTATTATTATTATTATTATTATTATTATTATTATTATTATTATATTATTACTATAATATTATTACTAGTTTTATTTTTATTAATATTATTTGTTATTATGAAGTTCTCTCAAAATTTTTGAATCGGATGACATCACAAATTTATCAGTATTAATTGAATAGTAATTTGTATCACAAATTTACCACACATGTCAAAACTTGATTTGTTACAAATACAATGAATATTATGTAATGTAGTATCATGTAATGCATTTATTTGTATTTATTTAATTTCACTATGGAATTCAATAAATATTCCTGGTAATAATGGTTATAACAATTAAATAAAAATAAAACCCCTACGGATAAATTATTTATAAATTTTATTTTTAAAATGTTGATTGTTTAATATCAATTTTGATTAAAGCTTGATTGTGTCAATAATTGTTAATGATTTTTTTGAGAATCAAATAAATAATAATAGAAAAGATGAAAAATTCCTCTATATATGATTAGAATAAATGAAATAACTGAAACCAAAGTATACTATCACATTATGTACTTAATGCCAACAAATGACTTTCATTAAAAATTGAATTCATTATCCGTCATTTTCATTGAAAAATAACATTTACTAATACTTTGTTTATAAATTCGTTGTTTCATTTTCCGATTCATTGAATTGAGCTGTCTCAATAGCATCTTTTGACCTATAGGAAGCTATATTTTAGCCATTTTTATTTAATTTTTTACAAAAGAATAAATATTATTTAGATTTAGAGTGGCGTGAAAGTGCATTAATAATTAACTCTTAAAATGTATAATAGTTATTTTAGTTTTTTAAATAATATAATAATAATATTAATAATAATAATTATCATTTTATTGTTTTAATAATAATAATAATAATAATAATAATAATAATAATAATAATAATAATAATAATAATATTAATAATAATAATAATAATAATAATAATAATAATAATAATAATAATAATAATAATAATAATAATAATATATTATTCATGATAATAATTAATTGTAAGCATCTTTTGTAAATTTTGTTAAAAATTTCCATATTCCGTTTGTAAACCTAGTTGTTGTAATCTTTCCTATTGAAAATTTTTCCTTTGCCAGTCATTCAAAATTTAAATATTTAGGCGATTTAAATGAAAAATAATTTTCACATTTCTTCATGTCAGACAATTTCCAAGAATTTCGATTAACTCAAGCATTCCAATAATTAATGTTTAGTTTTTTTACAATCTGTTAATACTATGAAAATTTATATTTAGTATTATTATCATTATTTGTAATAAACATTATTATTGAAAAATAAATGAAAGTAAAGTGATTATTAAAATGCATTTGATAATACAATTTAAAAAATATCTTAGAATTTGATAATTATAATTATAATATTAATTATGACATCAATTTTAATGAAGAAATTGCCATTGGCGAAATACGAATGAACAATTATGAGAGAAATATATCATGTTAAGTGTTGATTAGTGGCAAAAAATTTCTGGTTTTTTGCTGAACTTTTACGATATTTTTTCCGAATAACAATTTTAATTATTTCTTTCTTAAATTGGTTTCGGTGGGAAAATTTCATAAAATTTGACATTGTTGTCAGGGCAAATTAATTATTCTTCGATTCCGATACGTATTTTCCAGAAAATAATTGAGTAATTTAATTAAGTTACTTGATCGTGTATTTTCTAAATAATCTCCAATGTCAAATTGTGACAAAGAATTGTGAAATTCCTCTTTTAATTTGCACAGTATTATAAATTATGAATCCAGTACAATTCGGCAGTCTGGCTGGAATATGGTTGAGCATAAATTTTCCAACTGGATTTACAATATACTTTTCTGTTATAAGTTGCTTGTTTCATACTAACTAGGCAACTAATTTATCCACTAGTTACAATTTCTTTTCTTTGAATATAACACGAAACGGAATTTATTGTCAATAAAACTTTATATATATTTCAATTTACATATATCCATTATATATATATAATATATATATATATATATATATATATATATATATATATATATATATATATATAATATATATATATATAATATATATATAATCCTGAAATAAGTTAAAACTAGAATTTATTTAATATAGTTCTTAACTTCTTTACATTGGGACAAATTAAATCTAATTTCATTAAATATTACCGATTGATAACAATTTAATAATTAATTTTAATAATTAATTGTTACATAAAAATATCCTTATTTTATTCACATTTGAAATAAAAAATTTTATAAAGTTATGAATCTTTATATTTATACTTTATATTTATTTCAATGAAAAACAGTTGATGCTTGAAAAAATGAAAAATCTAAACAAATAGTCATCGAAAATAGTATGATTAGTTCAACACCTGACCATTCACAACAATTCTGGTATGTGCTTCAACAATGTATATATCACAATCTTATTCATTAAAATAAAAACATTTCATTCTTTTAAAAATTATAATTCAAATAATATATTATTTTTGTGTTTCATAGTGGAAATTAAGTTCTGAGCTGAAAATAGTTACGTTTACCACGAAATTACAAGCAGAAAAGGCTGTGGATGTGTATGATGTCAGAACTTATTGTTTGACAGTTTTTTCTATTTCTAACAAAAAAACAAATTTGTTTTATAGTTAACATTAAAATCATTTAAAGCTAGTAACAATTAGTTAATCTGTTAAGCGTCACCGATCTCATATGATGTTTCCATTAAATCCTTCCCGGTGTAATGCCTTGACAACCTATAAGTAATAGAAAAATTAAAACCTTCATATAAGATTCATAATAGGGCATGGCGTGTTTGGAGTGAATTAGCGGTAGGTTTTATTATTCTGGTGATGCCTAACAGGCTAAATCTAGATTTATCGAGACCCGTTATTTAAAATTAATTTTTACCTAACAAATTCTGGTTAACACAAACTAAACATTTTGTATCAAATACTAAAAATGCAATATTATTTTAACTTCTTTCTTTTTATATAACTTATATTCTTTTTAACGACGTCCTCGATTATTGTTTGAGGTCCATGATCATTTAACCTCGTTTACTTCAGATGAGTTTGTGGTAGAGAATAAAGATTGCCACCTACTAAAATCGAGTGCTTTTAATGAGTTATACATGCAATGGTCTATGCTCTGTTAATCTACAAGTCCTTAGGCGTGTATACATTTAATATATCTACTTTTTCCATCATAAAGTCTATTTAGGAAAAATCTTTTTCTTTCTACGAAAATATTTCTCCATATCTCCGTTTAAATTTTCAATTAGATTCAAATCTCTGATTTCATTAGTCTTTTTTAGACTGAGGAGCAAACATAAATCACTGAACACATTCAATACAATATACCTCTTGAGTGTGGTTTGCGTCGTAAGGTCATTCGTTCATTGATAAAATTAATATAGTAATTAAATTATTAATTTCTTTGGTGAATCTTGGTGTCTTTCAAGACTTTGAATCTCGGAATCAACTCAATATGATACATGTCTAAGGACTTTTAGCCCAACCACACATACTATTATTAGTTGCAACCATGTTTATACAATACTTTTATCTCTAATGTTTTGTATTTGTCACGGTATTATTAATGAATATGACTGTAAAGAATTTATAATCTGTGTTCTACGTGAAATAAACAGCAATGACTATATAAAGAACTTAATAAAGATTTTCCAAACTTGCATTTCCCCCTTAAATTTTACGGCTCGCAATTATACGGAATAGACAAGTATTGACTAAAAACATTGAATTTCCCACCCACACAAAAATTTCTATTGAAATTTAAAATATTTCCCCTCAAAATTAATATTTTAATCGCCCAAAATTGGAGCCAATAAATTCTAATAATTACAAATCAGCATTTCTTAGTGAATGTTAATCTTTCGTTACTCGATAGAAAATATCTAATTTTATGCAATAAATTTTCTACTGTTTCTAAAATAGAATATCAAGTCAATTATCCTCATCATCCTGTGCTTGGAAACAGCAGATGGTGAAATCAAATGAAATATATCCAATTACAAATGACTAAAATTGATTTTTAATAGAATGACTTTACGAAATACAAAAAGAAATTGGAATTTTTTGTTTAAATTAATACCAAAATGACAAAATTGAGAGAAATAAAATTATTAATAGAATAATTGTTTTTGGATAGGAAGGAATTATTTTAATCTCACAAACAAGAAAAACATATTTTAAAAATCTTTAGTATCATTAGATTATCTATTTTACCGTCGGGGATGGGAAGTATGAATCTAAGTTTTGATGCATGCTCAATGATTGCCTAATATATCACATAAATGCAGCAGTTTACGAATGAATTAGATAGTAAATTGTTCTTTTTTCCCTATCAAATTGTAACATCCTCCATTAAATCAAGAGGAATTATATTAATAATATATTATTGCGTCAGTTGTTATTTTACCCAATGCAGTAGAATATAATTATTTGATGAAAACCGCAATGTGCAATTTATCAGCAATCACTTTTGTTTTATGGGTTATTCGGTAATGAGATTGATATTGCTTCGTTTTAAAATGTAAATCCCCATGAAAGCCCTAACAAATATTGTGTTCAACTGTGAAAACAGAATTTTTAAGCATTTATTTTCTCTTTTATAGTAATAATTCAGATTTTAATTCAATTTTATTGAATATGTCATGAAAAATTATCATTCTAAAAAATCTATGAAGAATCGGTTTTACCATTATTTTCGTTATTCATACATTACCCATGCATATTCTATCTCAACATGACGACTGTTCGATGATTTGTGTCAATCAAATGTTTTCTCTACTTCTTCAATTTATCACATGATTTCACTTGACTTGCCACCTGGTGTCAATTTGTCTACGTTCCGGTGTAGTTTTAACGACTAAGACATTGGATGGAACTTTTGTCGTTTCTAAATATTCATTTTATTGTTATTATTATTATTTAATTGGTTTCTTATTTGATATTATAATTTTCTTAACTCAAATTTTTAACTAAAACATGTTCCAGTAGTATTAGTTGACAATATTTAATATGAAATTAGAGATCAGTGAAAAAGATAAGAAGAAACACTACGAACACAAAATTATACATATGATATAATTTTTTCCAATTACTTATGTATTCCCTATTTTTATCCAGTGTCAATTCTAATTATTTTTTATAATTTTGATTTCATTAGGATTTTTAAATTTTGCTTTTCAAAGTGACAGATTGTCTACAATTTTGTCTAGAATAACAATAACGATCTCATTTGAATTACTTTTAACATTATGATTGTTATTTGTCGTCACAGGATTTTATAAATTGAGATTTCAAATTGGCTTGTCTTTCAATATTTTATTCACTCGGGAAATATTTCAAATTTTTGATTTTGTCTGAAAATCATCAAAATAGTTTATCAGTTGGAAAAATAGAAAATATAAATAAACTAATTAATTTAAACCGATTATTTCAAGCAATGCTACAGTATTACAATCATATGTAGCGTGGACCTCATCACACAGCACAATTTAGTCATCTTTATTGGTATGAAAATGATTAGATATTTTACAATGTCAGGAACATTTCATGGTTTACTTCGTTTTTTTCAGTTCAATCATCACAAATAATAATTTTTACTAAAGCCATTTACCAGTTTCTATATATTGATATTTATCTCAGACCTTCATTTACATGGCCGCTTTCCAATACATCTCTGAAGTCGCAATTTATTTCTCTCATCATTTAGGAATAATGGCAATAATAATTTTCAGTTCAACATGTTGTCTCTATGGAATAAGAAATTACGCAACTTTTGTAATGTTCTACTTAGAATGCGGCACTAATTTGAATTAATTTCTAATTATTATTATTATCCACCACAAGTATCTCATCTTATCTATAATAATAATTATTATTATGTACTTACTTTGCTGCGATTAAGTATTAATTAATATACTCATTATAAACATAAAATAATTTCTAACAATATAGATAATTACTGAGGTAATTATATTTTCGTGTCGTTTCTGCATTTTATTGTCCTACGTAATTTGAACAATTCACTGATTGCAATAGATGCATCCCTATTTTTCCTGAATCTCTACTGAATTTCCAGCAACAATTAATTTTTTTCATAAAATAATCATTTCGAGAGAAAATTAAAAATTTCTTGACATCCGTTAAACCTAGAAAGTTAATTGAAATAATAGTAAAGTAATTTAATTAATTAATTAATTAATCGATTTAGAAAAAGGTAATGGTAATTTATTTTGAGAAATAATAAAAAATAAATCACGTTTCTTTTAGAAAACGTTCTTTATTTTTTTATTTCCGAAGAAAATTATTGAAATTAATTATTCTTGATAATTTATTATAGCAAATAATTAATTAACGTCAAATATCAGTAAATATTTTTCAACTAATGATAGTTTTTACAATTTCTATTCATCATATCAATTAATGGACAATTTATTATTCGGTTGTATTCGATAAATTCCCTGATAAATAATGCTATTGAGTTGATTGATTACGTCTCTAGGATGAAAATACGATATAATATTCTGGATTGTTTTGATAAACGTGAACTCTTTGTATTTCTCTCAGTTATTCATTTTATGAAGGTAGATTTATTACATACCCTCATGTCACGCAGAGTCAATATCGTAGTTGATTTAACAGACTCTTTTTAGAATAAACATTACTTGTCATGTATCTACGGGAATTTGTATACATAAGTAGACAAAAGGAAATTATTGTCTAAGGGTGGGGGGTCTCTTTGTCTTGATATTTGAAAAGCAAAAAAGCAATGCACTGGTAAAGTGCTTAGTAAATAAAGGGTTTATTAGAGATGCAATCACCCATTAGCTGGACAAACGAATTGACCAGAAGAGTTATACATGTAATTCACACTGAGCATTTTATGAATGTCTTTATTGAATCTCTGGTAATATAAACTCGACCTTTGGATTGTATATTGTAAATGGAATGTATATGAGGGAGATCAGTTGATATATATACAAGTATATGCATTCCTCTTTTCTGTTTACGAACAAAATTAATAAATAAATAATTTCTAGAGTAATTGCAAATTCGAGTTTCATTTTTCTCATTTATATTCTTGACTTGTATTGAACGAAATAATAAAAAATGTAACCAATAAATTTACCTGCGGAATTTGTCAAAATACTTCTTTTTGATGTTCTTTCTTAACATTTTTTCTAGAATTCTTTTTGATTTTTACATGTTTTTACGTTCTATTTACTCTTACAAATATGTTATTTTAACCATCATATTTTTTCTATAATTTATTTTAACTATGTCATGCAATGTCTGAAAACCTTTGCAAATTCAAGATTTAGATAAGAAATTTTAAAATAATCTTTATTATTAATTTCTGTTATGTCGAGAGGAAAAAAATGCAAATTACTAAAATATGAAATATGAATGAAACATATTTTTAAAGCCACAATCATATGATAAATATTTTTTATTTGTAACTTTTTATGCCATTTTTAGTTAACTAATCTTTTTATATTCACTATAAAGAGAACATAAAATTTTCTAAAATTTTTCTGTCGAATAAGCTTTTAAATTTTATCATTTAAATAACTAAGCATATGGATTTCATAAATATGGTCAGTTATTCATGAGCCGTCGATTGCTTTCTTGAAATTCAATTAAAGTCTGTGAAACACGGAATCATAAATTTGATTTATGTCAATAAATATCCCTATATAGTAGCATCGGTAACGCCTTAGTCTGAACATATCATTAACTTTTGTTTTTAATGCTGATCCATATGAAGATTTCTGATAGAGTACTGATTGGAAATCATTTTTTCCTATTCAAATTTGAGTACATTTACAATTTGTTAACGCATTAATTAAATCTCATTAATCAATTTTCACATTTGATTAGAAATTTACTTTCAGGAACTATTGTAGCTTCTTTGACTGTGACAATTTTAATCATTAAATTCTGTGTCAATACTTATGTCTTTGAAAAGGAAGGATGGAGCATGGATCATTTAAAACAGATGATTAATTTTCTGATAATTGGTGTAACGGTTCTCGTTGTAGCAGTGCCTGAAGGACTACCATTGGCTGTGACTATTTCATTGGCATATTCTGTGAAAAAAATGATGAAAGTAAATAATTTATGAATTTAAATATTAATTTAAATTTTATTTTTAATGTTTTTTGATTTAAAATAATTTTTCGCTTAAATCTTGATAATTTTTTTATTATGCTCTTTATTGAAATCATTTCTATTTTTTGTCTTTGTCTTATTCAATATCGTCATTGGACTAAAATAATAAGAGAAAACAAAATGTTAAATTAACTAAAAACTAATTATAAAATAATCCCCGGTAATAACCTCATTGGAAAAAAAGATTTTTTTTCAAATTTAATTTAATCGAAAATTAAAAGAAAAAATTTCCTAACTAAATGTAGTCTTTGAATTTTGCGGCAGACTTTTTTTTTATTAATTTTAAGTACAAATAACAAATTATTTACAATATAAATTTGTTTTTTTAAATTTTATTCACTTGGAGCACCTATAAACTACTCGAAATCCAGAAATAAATAAGGTGAATAAATAATATTTTATTACGGCATATATAAGTTATCATTTATCTATTTACGAACAATCAAAGAAATTACGAACCTAATCTTTCCGTAGTTGTTACAAAAATATTGGTCACGTAAAGGTTTTATAACATACTAGAACAAATAAAAATCATTTTGATACTAAGTCTAGTGGATTTTTTAATGAAAAGATTTAAAAGTCAGGTTTGTGGATTAGAATAACTTGTATGAATTGGCGCGTCATAGCGGTAATAGAGAAGAGAGACGTGCGGTTTTCACTCACATTTCATACAAGTGGTTTCATATAAAAATGGAATTAGTATGTTGTTATCATTTGCAAAATTCATTGAAAAAACAATGAAATAATTAATAAAAATGATTCAATTATTGTTGAAACGTTGATAATCGTAGCTTTCCTTGACCATCATTTCCACCACTTTTTGCTGCTCAAAAGATATAATACAAAATGTGTTTACTGAACTGTGACATTGCATTAAACATAAATTTGCAAAGTTGCTAAAATATCTAAAGATGGTCCTGGCAACAGGTGAGCCTGTTCTCACATTTAATTGGTTGGGAATCGTCAAAGAAATAATGAAGAAATTATTCTCAACACAAAATTAAAGAATCTAAGCTACCTTTTCTCAGATTGAGAAATTCACTGAGTATAACGTTAGTTAAATTTCACCATAATCACCAAATTTTCTTTTTTATGAATTGAACTTTTTTGTGTCTAAAATTTTCTAATCTTAAGTCAGTGTTTTAAATGAACGTTTATAATCACAGATTTCTTTCAATTGTTTAATAATTTCCTTTACATTATAACACTTCGAAATTTGATAAACGGAAACACGATCATTCAAACAAAATTGTCCCGAAAAATTAGTCGACAAATACTATTGCAATAAAACAAATCCAACATTGATGTTTTCAATGATAAATTTCGAGTTTATTCACTCTTTAGTTTTGTAAAGATAAAGATTCGAGCTAGCAAATAACAGATAGTTTTACAATACCTCCATTAGACAAAGAGAAAATATCATCAGTTAAGTTTGTCACGATTTTATTGGACTCGTTTAACCTTATGGAAATGCGTTTCATATGGGGGAAAATCTAATATCTGTCGATAGATCCTGGGTTTTGTATGAAACTAGGAGCGGATAGATCAATGACGGATCGCTAGTTCTAAAGCTATTTATAATTACTTAAACTGTCGAAATTTTTATGTGACAAATAAGGGATTTTGCAAGCAATACTATTAATTTTGCATTATTAACAGCCGTTGTTGCCGTCTCATTCCATTTAGTCTCAATGAGCTCTTACATTTGATATCATGTTTATCACTTGTTTCTTAAAATTATGAAACATTCGATAAGCGAGATTGAAAAATAAATTAGTTACTTGATCTCAGCATTTTATCAGTAGAAATGTAAGTGGAATTAATATTACATTTCCCTCTTGATAACTTTCCTGATAAAATACTATAAAATTGTTGATTATATTAACAATCGGCATGATATTTCTTGGAAAAAAATTCCAATAAACAATAAAACAAATACATTTTTTATAGATTCAAACAATTCCATCAGTATTTTCAAATACAAATTTCTGATATGGGAAATTTGGAATTGGTCGGTACTGATGAAATTTGACTTTTCATTGAGATCTCATTTGTCAAAGACTGAATTTCGATATATAAACATTTTTAATCGTTTAGTTATGTTGCCTTATAATATGGTTGCGGTAGGATGAATGAAACTGAATAGAAAATGTAGATAGTGTTGGATAACAAGTGGACTAAAATACTGTAGGTAGTAGTATTTCATGTCAATTGAAATGAATTATATTAAATGCCATAGATTTTCTATTTTGACAAGTCGCAAATGACAAGTTGAACTGGGTTTATTTATAAATACGTCTCTACAATATATACTGTATATTGGTTGTATATTTTTGTTACTACGAGGATCAAATTGGAACTTGATGTATGAAGTGTTAGTGCTATATGTGTGAATTGCATTCATAAAATATTCATATCTATTACTGTTTGAATGCTCATTCTATTTGATGATGTTTAATTTGTAATTGTTAATTCCACATTTTTATAGGTGACTTATTTTTAATGTCTTGTAGACTTATTATCGTTATATACACTCATATTCGCTTATAAGATTCCAATTTTTTTCGCTCTGTGAGTCACATTAAAATATTTTCCAAATAACTAAATAGATTTTGAATTTTGAGCATGGAATTCTGAGGTTTATATACTGAATTTATTTTTAAAATTGAAATGTCTGAAAATGTTTAATAATTATTGTGAAGGTGTAATATGTGAAGCTTTGTTGATAAGATCAATGGATCCGAAAACTAATGTGCAAAATGCTGTGGCAGTTTATGTGCTCTGAATGCTTTTTTAAAATATTTTGAATGGTAAATTGTTGGGGGGGAGTATGTGAATTGTAGTTATTTTTATGTGTTAAGTTAAATAATTTTTTTGAGGTTAGGTTCAATTCAAAATGGTAGTCATATTTTTATTGTCTATTTTACTTTTTAACTAAAGTTTTTAAATGTTTTTAAGTCTTTTCAAAAATAGATCAATATATTAATAGTTTCTAATCATAAAAAATGTGATTCTAAAACAAATATAGTGTGAATGTGTCAACCTTCAAGATAACACACGGCTTCGTTTATATAATATGTCTGTATATGATTCTTTTCCGTCATTTAAATTATAGCTAAATCTATTGTTTGGCTTACTATTTTAATTTTTAGTCCATATTGGAATAGTATGTGAATATAAAACTTTTTGTTTGAAAATTTATCTGAGGTAATTTATTCCGATAATTAGTTATATAATTCTGTTATCCTGTAGTAATTGTTTCGTTTTTCTGAATTCACGCATTGAATCCTTTCTTGTCATTTATTATATCAGTTGTAATTCATCATTTATTATTTATAAGTTCCAACTGATTTTTTGCTGATTAAGGTCCATTAAATTTAACTCGAATTTATTAGTTCTAATTAACGTCTTTTTTGTTATAGAATTGACAAATTATTTTTACCAAATCAATTTTCAGGATAATAACTTAGTTCGGCATTTGGATGCCTGTGAGACAATGGGTAATGCAACCGCTATTTGTTCCGATAAAACTGGTACTTTAACAACCAACAGAATGACTGTTGTGCAGTCGTATTTAAATGGACAACACAGTCGTACTCATCTTCCTTCTTTTGAAGAATTGTCTTTCAATGCAGCCGATATGCTAGTTAAAAATATTTCAATTAACAGTAGTTTTACGTCTCGGTTAATGGTAAAGAATTTTTGTAGTGAACTTTAATGAAATTTGTGAAACATATAAATTAGGCTACCCGTCACGTTAATGAATTACCTTCTCAAATTGGAAACAAAACTGAATGTGCATTATTGGGATTTGTCAATGGATCACTGAAACGTGACTATGCGGATTTACGAACACAGTGGCCAGAAGAAAAATTGATTAAAGTTTATACATTCAATTCTGAACGAAAATCAATGAGCACAATTATTGAAGATGAAGGAAAAATGCTTTTATTGACAAAAGGTGCTTCGGAGATGATACTAAATAAGTGTGTTTTGGATAATTTAGCGAAACAATGATGAAAAGTTTATTAGATGCTCATTTATAATCGGGAAAAATGGAAAAATCCAACCATTTACAACTGAAGATGTTGATGCTTTAGTGAAGAATGTGATTGAACCAATGGCCAGTGATGGATTACGAACTATCGGATTGGCTTATAAAGAATTCGTTAAAAGTATTTAATGGAGTCTTCGTGTTCTTATCTGTCTAATTGGAATTGTTCTAGAACCAGATCAAGACAATCAAGGTTTGTTCAATGACAAACTCGACCTAGAAGACGAACACACATTAATTAAAGATTTAACATTGATTGGTATTGTTGGAATTGAAGACCCTGTTCGTCCAGAAGTTCCTCCAGCCATTAAGAAGTGCCAAAAAGCAGGAATTACTGTACGAATGGTCACAGGGGATAATATCAATACTGCTAGATCGATTGCCATTAAATGTGGAATACTCAAACCCGGAGAAGATTTCCTAGTTATGGAAGGCAAGGAATTCAATAACAGAGTTCGAGATCCTATTTCTGGGAAAATCAAACAAGAATTAATTGATCAGGTTTTTATTATTTTAATAATATGTATATCTTATTTTAATCGGTTTACATAATCTAATATTCATATTTATTTTTAAATTATTACTCGATCAAATATATTAAATAATAGATTATCACATCGGTTTTATAATAATCGAGCTGAACAAGTTCTCCAAGAAATTGTTAGGAATCTTTTATATGGGTTTTAGCGAGTCGGGCTTGCAGGTGAATCGAATTTGAAAATATCTTTTCACAAACATTATAAAAATACCCAATCGATTGTGCTGAAAGTATTGCTAAAAGGAAATAATTTCTCTTTCGCTACAAAAGGAAAGGCTCTTAAATCACACATAACTATTGGAATTTTTAGATTATAGCACAGGCAGTGTTCAGTTGATATTCTTTTCCTTCAGAATTGTCGGATATCCTATATGTCGTCGAAGGATTTCTCGGTGTTGTCAACGGTCTGTAAAGAGGCGGTTCTAATCCACGATAAAGTTATTGATACCACAACTAGAAATATTGGAATTATGTTGATGACTGTTAGACAATTGATTGGTGATAATAATCTCAATTTTAATAATTTCGATCATTATATAATTTCTCATGAACACGAACAAATTATTATCGTAATTATTATTATCATTAAAACTATAAAAATGTGTTCACATATTTCTCTATCTTTTCTAGCCAGATGAGTTTTATTATTTTAATTCTGTTTCACCAGGAAAACATTACTTTCTTCTTATGTAAGAGTGAAATCAATCTCATTTTTGTTATAAAATGAAAAATATTTCTATGAAAAGAAAGATATTAATATCAAATTGATTTGCAGGTACAAATACTTCATTTTATTTCTGTTGTCTATCGTTTCTATATTGCTTAAAAAAATCGAGAACAATTGAGATGAATTGTGAAATTTTCTGAATTAACGCAACGAGAAATTTGGGTGAAGAAATCTATTTAGCGAAAATTCATTTCAAGCCAACAGAGAAAATATTTCCAAAATATGCAATATATAGTCTTTGCAGTTCTAGCAAGCAAATTAAAATTTCTTTATTTTTCAAATAACATAAACCCCAACTAAATGAAACAGATAATTTAATTTTCTTTCACAAATAAATTGAAGCAATTTCATTAAATTTATTTTATCGTGTTTTAGGTATGGCCTAAATTGAGAGTTCTCGCACGGTCTTCGCCACAAGACAAATACACTCTTGTTACTGGAATAATTGACAGTCACTTAACTAGAAGCAGGGAAGTTGTCGCTGTCACTGGTGACGGTACAAATGATGGGCCGGCCTTGAAAAAGGCTGATGTTGGTTTTGCTATGGGAATTGCTGGTACGGATGTGGCAAAAGAAGCCTCGGATATTATTTTAACGGATGATAATTTCACGAGTATCGTTAAAGCAGTTATGTGGGGCAGAAATGTATATGATTCGATCTCAAAATTCTTACAATTTCAATTGACAGTCAATGTAGTTGCTGTTATTGTTGCTTTCCTAGGAGCTTGTTTCATTACGGTAATTATTATTATTATTATTATTATTATTATTATTATTATTATTATTATTATTATTATTATTATTATTATTATTATTATTATTATTATTATTATTATTATTATTATTATTATTATTATTATTATTATTATTATTATTATTTAAAACAATAAAGTGATAATTTGAGCCTTTTGCTGCGAATAATGTATTTAATGAAAAAATTTTCGACTATAAGATAGTCCTTGTCAATCTCCTGGAATTTAGCAATCTTCTTCCCGAAAATAAATTTCTATCTTTCTTTTATTTCCTTTTTCTTATTTCTTATTGGTTATAAATATTTTTAAAAATTTTATTTAAAATTAAAAATGACAAAAACTAAAATTTTAAAATTTTTTAAAGCTTCTATAATTAGCTTCTAGAAGCCTAATAAAATATTTCAAAATATTTTAAAATAAAGCCTCCAATAACTATTTATATACGCTATTTAAATATTCCAGTAAATGTGTCAATTTTGATTTTTAAATCCAATCTTTTGAAAGTATATTTCCTAAAAATTTCTATATTATTTTAATTATTACTTTTTTAAATTTATTATATTTTTTATATATTATCAGTTATTCTCAAGGTCAATGACAACAGATCAAATTGATGATTTCATTGATTTCTTCTTTAGTGTTATTTTTGGCCGTCTGTTTATGATGAGAATTGCTTCTTTGAATCTGACATTTTTTTGGATGTTTCCATTAGCTATGATTTCGATTGAAATATTTTTTCTTTTCTCTGTTGGTTGACATAGTTGGAGATGTCTGTTTATCGAGGATGTTCCACCAGGATCTAGATGTTCATTAACTCTTTGGTGCAAGGTCCTGAGTGTACTTCCAATGTAGATTTCATTGCATACATTGCACGTGATGCAATAGACGATGTTTTTTCTAAAGCACATATCTTTCGGTGCCTGGCAGTTTTTCATTTTGCAATTGTTTTCTCTATTTGTGTTGTTTGCCAGAGCGTTTTATGTGCTATCCGAATTGGAAAACCGGTACTTTTAAGTTCTTTTTTTTTCTTTTTTCCCCTCTCTCAGGATCTTATTATTATTATTATTATTATTATTATTATTATTATTATTATTATTATTATTATTATTATTATTATTATTATTATTATTATTATTATTATTATTATTATTATTATTATTATTGCCTTTTAATTATCTAATTTTAATTTATAGAAATTTATTGATTGTCCTTATTTTCTTTTTTTTACTTTCTATTTTTTGTGTATTAAAAATCAGTTAGTATGAGAGGAAATCTAATTCTAATATTTGATCAAAAACCAAGCCAAGAGTGTTTTTCTTTCACAATATTTACTTTCAATTGAATTTTATTTGTGCTAAGAGATGTTTTATTTAAACAAAATTTTCATTAAAATCTGTTATCATCTTCACCATAATCTATCAATATTCATTACTATAAATAGATATATAGATTAAGAAGATGTAAAAAGAGAAGACAATTTCAAAAACAATTACAATACTTTATCATCTGTATTCGTAATTTAAAATGAAAATTAAAGAAATATATAAAAACCGTAATAAAAAAATTAATTTTATTATCATGTCTATTTTATCATTAAAGTTTATATTGTTTCGGTATATTACTCTTTGTAAGTCAATCTGATCTTTTCGGTATCAGTGACAAATTATCTGCAAACAGTATTATCATTTAATGATCCAATCATCATTATCATTCAGGACAGTCCATTGAAAGCTGTTCAAATGTTATGGGTTAATTTGATAATGGACACTTTGGCTTCTCTAGCTTTAGCTACTGAAATGCCGACTGAAGAATTGCTGGATCGAGCACCATATGGACGAACGAAACCAATTATCAGCAGGAGAATGATTAAAAATATAATAGGCCAATCAATTTACCAATTAGCAGTGACATTCTATTTGCTTTTGCATGGTAATGTTCTTCATATATATTTATAATAATAGTAATAATAATAATAATAATTATTATTATTATTATTATTATTATTATTATTATTATTATTATTATTATTATTATTATTATTATTATTATTATTTATAATAACCATAAATTTATAAATATTTAACTAAAACTACTGAGTAGAAATTCTCATAATGATTGATGGATATAAATATTTATGATTAACCGCACTGTTTGCCACATCAGCCATATCAATAATGACACTTAATACTCACATCTTGTGATCCCATAACGTAATACTGTCTCATTTCTATATCGAATTTTTAGTCTACTCTATGATTTAGGCTGGCATACACACCAGGAAAACGATAATAATATTTTATCATGATATTATACCGGTTTCTGCTGCAATTCTAATTTGGCTTCCTATCCTTATTGTTTTCTTTGAATATTAGCATAATGTTTATTTGATTTTATATCAACGGTTCGGTGGCTAGTCTGAAAATAAATGTTATTATTAATTATATTGTTACTGAACTTGTTTGTATATATAACATCTAATACTAATTTTAAATATATATATATATATATATATATATATATATATATATATATATATATATATATATATATATATATATATATATATATATATATATATATATATATATATATATATATATATATATATATATATATATATATATATATATATATATATATATAAATAAATATATATAAAAATATATTTATGTGTGTATGCAAATGAAAGTGAAAGCAAGATGGAACGTTTTAGCCTTAGACTTATTTCCTGAAATTTTGAGATTAATATGCTTTTATATAAATATTATCAATTTCATTTTCATTTTCCATAAAGTTTAATATTGGTAATCTGTGGTATTTCACTGTCTAGATTGACAAACTATTTCTTGTCACACTGATATCTGAAAATACTCTCAACATATACAAATAAAAGAGAAGACATATAATTATTCAGAGATATCGTGTTTTATTTCTCCTTCGACAATCGATAGTGTGCAGTGATTTAATTGGAAATAATTATAATAAAAGTAGCATATATAGCATAGATATTCGATGGGAGCTTAGGAAACCAATGAAATCATTTCGATTAATCACTGGTAATTATGCTAATTTTTTTCATTTAAGGTTTTTGAATATTTTTCTTGGATTTTACTTCACTTCTCAACAGTATCATCGGGAATTTTTGAAATAATACGAAAAATTAAAGACAAAAAATATTAGATTTGCATGACTGGAGATTTCTTTATTTTCTATAATATAATTATATTGTTATTAGAAATTCAAAGACGGGTTATTTATCATAAGGTTATTAAGGATCAGTACCAGACTATTTTGGATAACTATAAAATTTAGGGAAATCGGAAAACTATGAAAATTTGGTCAATTTTCTAAGAAATACATCAAATTCAACAATACAAACACCAAATTTCACTGGTTTCTTCTTTAGGGTTAATTGTTGGATATTTATCTATAAGATACTAAAAATTTTTGAAATATTTTTTCTCCTTGTTGACATTGTTGAAGGTGTCTGTATACCAAGGATTTTTCATCAGGATTTAGATGTTCTTTATTTCTTTGGAGTAAGTTCCCGAATGTACTTCCTATGTATATTTCTTTACATACTCTGCATAAAATGTAGTAAACAACGTTTTTATAGAAGTATATTTTTCTAAGTGTCTGATAATTTTCCATTATGCAAATGTTTTGTCTTTTTTATGTGCTATACGAATTGAAATGCCAGTGTGTTTAAATTCTTTTAGGATTTTAAAGTAGAGTTGGTCAGTGATGAATTTTAAAAAAAAAGAGCAATATTTATAACAATAACAATATTAAATTATAAATTTTAGGAAATGTGCTCCTTGATGTTGAAAATGGTCGAGGATTAACTGAAAGAGGTATCAATAAGCCTACTCAACATTTTACCGCTATTTTTAATACCTTTGTCATGATGACTCTATTCAATGAATTTAATTCGAGAAAAATACACGGACAAAAGAATGTTTTTGATGGATTACAACGAAATGTGCTTTTTATTATTATTTGGGGTACCACATTTATTGGCCAGGTTAATATTGTCCATAATGTGTGAAATTATTGAAATTTGAATAGATTGTTATTGTGCAATATGGTGGATATGCTCTTCACACTAAGGCTTTGGAATTAGATCATTGGCTATGGTGTATGCTATTCGGTATTGGGGTACTTTTGTGGGCTCAAGTTAGTGCTAATTTCTTTTTAAATTTCATTGATTATATCTGGGGTAACAGAACATTTATTTGCCCGCTCTAATTGAAGTTTGAAATGGTTTATATTATATTGAAATGGTTTATATTATATTTATATTATATTACACTCGTATGATTTGCAATTCATATTATTATTATTTTTTTACTATTGGTTATAAATACTTAACATTAATACGGTCAGATAGGTATTCCTAGTCAAGGTACACCTGTAAATATGATATTAAATAGTGTACCGATATAAATATATCTTAGTATATATCAAAATCTACGATTCTTAACTTTGTCAATATTAACCTGTGGGAATTCGACTTCATGATTCACTGGACGAGATGTCCGAAAATCATCTATATGTCGAATTTGGTCTCATTTCAAATATAGCAACTGTAATCTGCATATTTCTCGAATCGCGACTTGCCAATTGATTGAATCGTTTTGCATCATCACGCATTATTTTCTAATAATTAGTTGATAGAGAACTTATTGTTCTCTGACTTGCAGTCCATATCTTATGCATCAATTTTCATATTTCAACGGCTATCACTATGGAAACGATCTCTATTTTGCATTTCCACTAAAGGAAATTTTACATTGCTACCTTAATGATTTTTTATTCATTATTTATACACTATAAGTATATATCCATTATATAAACTATTAATAATTTAGGCTAGAATTGATTAAGACGGGATTATTATTATAAATTTCCGTAATCCTTATTTCTTTTCAAACTGTAGATTAATATCTTTTTAAGATGTGTTTACTCTATCAATAATATTAACCTGTGATCTGTAAAATATAAAGATAAAGGAAATTGAAACTGAAAATCTATCAATGTTGTAATGAAAAATTGTTTTCACTGATTATTAGAAAGTATTTAAAAATATCTCATCATTTTATTTCTTATTATTTGCATTAATAAGCTCGTTCTTTCGATATTCGTTTTTAGTTTCAAAATCAGAAAATCCTACTTTTCTATTCAAGGAAATTAGTTTTTCATTTAATATTGTTTAATTTTATGTTAATTTTATATCACCATTAAACATTTAATATAAATTTTAATTAACCTTGGTTTAAGTCATGAATTGTTTGATTTATTTAGAATGACTTTTAAGTCATCGAAAAACAACTATTATTAACCTATCAATTTTATTAATTTTTATGAGAATATATTTCTTCCAATTTTGTTGATACCTTCAAATCACAAAAAGATTACATATAGTTAATATAGCTGATTGAGTAGATAGTGTTTCACATGCGTAATTAATCTGGCTCTGTAATCATCTATCTTGTTTATCAATGTATCAATGATACACAAATTGCCGACCATTGTGCCATTACCACTGTTTGACTATTAAATTATCATGAAATATCTTACTGACTATTTATGTCTTACATTTCTAACCCTTCTAAGTCCGGATTTAAATTTCATAAAAGGCCAGGAAATGTGTCAATTATCCGTCAAAAAAGTTAAAGACTTAATGGTGATTTGAAAATTTGAAACACATGTAGAGCAACCAAGTGAACATAATATTATATATTAAAAAAGAATTTTCCACCGAAGGGTTGTCAAAAGTAGGTCTATTCAATAGTATTCGAATTCACAAATATTTCAATTTGGCTGTTAATGATGATAAATTGATTGAAATTAATGACTCCCGGTATACTTTCTATTATGTTGAACTTGTTTTCTAATGTTGTTTCGGTTTTAATTTTGGTGTATCACTGTTTTGAGTGATACAACATTTCCATATTCTGTCTACTGTTAGCAGGCAAATGTGTCATGCTGTTAGAACCACGGGACAAATGAAAAATACATCCGGTTCTATCTACATCTTTCAAAATCACAATTTTAATTGTGTTTTGGTGTATATTATATTTAACCACAATATGTCACTTGAATACGACGTACAAATTGTTTGCTCATAGCAGATTCATTTTGAAAATGATGTAAGTTTATGGGTCTACTAATGTCTGGGGTTCTTTTCACTAATTCCTTAAGTGCATTAGACGTATATATTCGTCATAGACAATGTCATTACTCTAGGTTTATGGTGGATATATTTTCAATGTAGAAATTTAAATGAACCTCTGTGACCCGAACTTATATGTATCCGTCTGCTGTGTTTCAACCGTTAGATGACGCCAGGAATCAATCAACTCGTATTTGGTAATTGAATGCATATATTTGGTTTCATGGAAATGTCATCTATAATTTTTTTTAAATCAATAATCTTATAATGTAAGAACATACTGTCTGTTTTATATACTTCGAGCTATTTTTTGAATTGTTAGATCTTATGTCTTTCTCATTAGAGTTTTACTAGTTCTCATTAGCTGCCTAGTCAGATTCAAAATTTGGAATCTCTTCAATTTTTTCATCATGATTTGCATAAATTATTTTCATTTGTTTTTGAGTTAATTCCTAAATTAAATTTCGATTCCGATTGGTAAACACTATGCGAGATTTCGTAGATTCGTTTTTTCCCCAATCAATTAAAAGAAATAATTAGTCTAGAATCTAGATGGAATAAATTTCATATTCTTTTGTAACTTTAGTAATACGAAATAAATAAATATTTATGATTCAGTCATTATTTGTTTATATTTATTAATTTGTAATATTTATAGACGACCTTAATTGGTCCTGGTTGAAGAATATGTTTTTTTGCCTTTTTTGAACTTGTCATAAAGAATTTCAACAAAAATAGATTAATTGAATAATTCCCAAAGTTTTCACTAATAATTTAACAAATTCGAATTCTGTTATAAAAACCAAATCAGTTAACTTAAAAGATAGAAACATCCATAATGTTTAAATGACGTTAATATCCAATAGTCATCGTGAATTAATCTGACTGTAATGGATCATGAAAACCTGCAAAAATTTAAAATTCGCCTAAATATTTATGGATAGAAAATTTCATAATGCAGTTCGGTACCTATTGATATTTTGTTTACTCGATTAATTTTGTTATTATCTAAAATTCTGAATTACATTCTAAAACAAACAGATTTCAGGATGTCCAAAGACAAAATATAAATTATTATATGACGAATACAATTCATTTAAACTTTAGCCCAGACATTCCAAATATTGGAAATGTATTTGTATAGTTGCCTGAAATATTAAAAATATACGCAACAAGATCAAATAGAGAAAATTGTAAACAAGTATGAAGAACATAAAACCAACAGCACTATCCCTTTATATTAACGGTTCCCAACCCTTTTCACGACAATCAACTTAAAATCAAACAAACTCACATGCTAGTTATATTGTACAATTCCCAATACACCATTCATATGAGATGATTGGAATAGTTTAATTTCACAAAGAAATATTTAGGATTTTATTTGCAAATTTTTATTTGTTATGCCTTTGTTACCTACTAAGAATCCATTGGTGACCCAGAAGTTGAGAAGCTATACTCTATACCTACTGTCACTCAGTTACAAGCTCGAATTATATTCATTAAAAACAGAGGAGGACCAAGATTAATAACCACATAACGAAATCATAATATATACAATTTGTTAAATATATTATTTAATTAATATATAATAATAATTTGTAAAATGTTAATGTTTTAATTATTGGACGTTATATACATAAATTTATATTTTTCAAAAATTACATTGGACATGGAATGTTACTATGGACAATTGATTCATATTTTTTTTATTGGACATTATGAAATTGGGCTACGTACAATCTTCAGGTCACTTTTTGTGTAAAATTGGCGTAATGAGATATTATCAGTAACATTTATTGCTATTTTGTCTGGTATTTATATGATTGTGAGGTTTCAAAGCGATTCATATATATATATAAAAGAAATATTTATTGAATTTGCATTCTCATTATTTTTGGTGCTTTGTATAATTATAAACCGGCATCCTCTCTAGCTTATCAATTGTTCCGAAAAAATGATGAGTTATATGTCTTTGTTCAAAATTTGACTTTAAACTGTCCCCAAATTGACACTGACCTTAAATTTTGACCTTATTGTGACCTTAAATTGGCCTTAAAAATTAAAAAAAAATAAATCCACGGGGTTTGTGGTATATGCATTAGTTACATCATCGATTATATAACATGTCTTTGTTCCCGACTCCTCGTTCTAACCTAAAAGAAATATTTATTGAATTTGCATTCTCATTATTTTTGGTGCTTTGTGTAATTATAAACCGGTATCCTCTCCAGCTTATCAATTGCATACCGACTACAATTATTCCAAAACATATGCCATGGTCTAAGAAAAAGATTCCATCCGCTGACAACCAAGCACAAACCAGATACAAGAGCGTGGATTCCGGCAACGAATCGGAAGATGATGAAGACTATGATGATATTGGAGATTTAACTCGTCAGAATAACGACGAAGATGATGACGATGACATGAAAAACAGTGGCCAAATTCTATGGATACGCGGGTTGTCTAGATTACAAACTCAGGTAGACTTTCGTTTTATGCTTAAAAATTTTCATAAGATTTATTTTAATGGAATTTTAAATTAAATTATTATTGTTTTTTAATTGCTATTATTACTATTTCTATTGATAATATTCTAATGAATTGTTGTAAGCCTTCATTCGTACACGATAAAATTATAGCAGAACACCTGCAATCCTAATTTGGATAACAGAAACGATGTTGTCTACGGTGGAGTTCGCAGATTTACACTGAGTCAAGTCGGTGGTGTGCAACCGTTATTGGCAGCTCGGCGTCAATCTTCTTACAGTAACAATGAGCAAAACGTTAACCTCTCTACCAATCAAACGGAATCTATCATTATCCCTACAGCAACTAAATCTGGAAGTGTCGATTCCAACTTGTCTACTCATCGTAATCGACGAAAAAAACTCAAAACTAGTTATTCTCTTCCAAATAATCGACAGGCTAATCTTAATTCTCAACCGAACTTTGCCGGTAGCGGTGGAGCAATATATAGCTCGCAAAACATTGACGAGGAATCTGATGAACAAGAAAATGACTTCCATCCTTAAATTTTTTAAACATTGCCAATAATCGTTCTGATTACCTGTTTCTATCTATCTCTATTTCTATCTACCCAATACGGATCTGTAGATTTCACATTCTTATTTCTATAAGCGAACGATTCTTTTTGAAAAAAAATACTCATTAATCTCACAAATCTCTTAATCTCTTTTATTAATATGCTTATATTAATCGATTATTTCACACGGAACCTTGGTGACCTTGTAACAATGTCATTTTCTTTTACAGACGAATAGATGATTATAATTATTATGATTATAATTATGGTTATTATTATTATTATTCTTATTGTTGATGGAACAGGATTAATTATTACGATGATCATGATCAGGATCATGATGACCTTCAGTCGTTTAGAGACAACATATTTTACAAACATTTCTAATTTAGATTCAGCTCAAGTAGATTTTATTCTCTTTTTTTACTTATCTTCATTATATATTAGAGTAGAATATTTGAGTGTTTGTTTTCTGTAATTGAATTTGAAGTTTCGATATTTACCGCGTGATATTTTCGGGAATTAATTAATTTAATTAAATTGATTAATTGAGTAATTATTTTCTTAGTGTTTGTATGTGAATATGATAATATGGTGTGATGATATAATGTGGAAGGTGGATGAATATTCGTATGTTTAATAACTAAATGAAATACAAATGTACACTGTACTATCTTTATATCTTTTTAGTGATTATGAAAGTATAGATTTATGTGTTTTATTGCTCTGGCAGATTGTAATTGGTTAATAATAATAATAATAATAATCATTAATACAGATTCACTATTTTTGTACACTAAATTTGTTTTTATAATTTTTCATTTGTCATTAATTTCCTAGTTAACTCCTGCCTTTAATCTTAATGTATTTATTATTTTTATTTTTTTACTTTTTTAATTTTAATTGTTTTAAATTAATTAATTAATATTATTTTATCTGACATTACTTGTCATATTTAGACATTTTTCATTCCATTATTTCGAATATTTATTTAATTTACCCCAAAGTATCTGCCTGGAAACCAGTTTATACAATACTTTTTTTAGTTTACTCCTAATTAGTCCTCAGCAGCTTTAACTGTGACTGAATTTATAAAAAACTAATGTTAAAAACAATCAAAGAAATAAAATAAGTTGCGCAATAATGTTCCAAGATTTTGATTTAATTAACGAAAAATTAGAAATTACAGCGTGGTGTCATTGTGGAAGTGCTTTAATTTACTTTAACCCATTTTTGCCCGATTTCTTTTCTCTCAAAACGTAATTGGAACGTAATTGATGCAAATAAAAAAAAGCACTGCTCACTCTAACAGTTTCAAACCTGCACAATTAATACAAGAGTAGTTGCAGTCTAAACTTTTATTGCGTCGAGATTATTGGAGTGGGGGTAAAAATACTAACTGTTCCAATATTGTAACACAAAGCAAAAATGGGTTAAATCAAAAAAGGTACAATTAGAAGTTAAAAATTTTTGATTATTAACTAAATTAGTTAATTATATTGGTAAAATAAATAACTTTTACAATTTTCATAAATAAGTAATATTTCCAATAATTATGACAAGTAATATGGAACAGAGAAAATTTAGTTATTTATTAATATTATTTTATTATCATTGTTTATTATTATTATTATTATTATTATTATTATTATTATTATTATTATTTAAAACAATAAAATGATAATTTAAGCCTTTTGCTGCAAATAATGTATTTAATGAAAGAATTTTCGACTATAAGATAGTCCTTGTCAATCTCCTTGTCAATTATTATTATTATTATTATTATTATTATTATTATTATTATTATTATTATTATTATTATTATTATTATTATTATTATTATTATTATTATTATTATTATTATTATTATTATTATTATTATTTATTATTATTATTATTATTTTTATTATAATTATTATTTATTATTATCAATATTATTTATTATTATTATTTATTATTACGTCATAACACAAAAAATTCTGTTCCTGGGGATTTTAATAACAATAATAAATTGAGTAAATTTTCAAATTTCAGATATCTCGTATAATGATTAGTATTGTAAAGTGAGAAATGAGAAATGAGAAATGAGAAATGAGCAGTGAATTCTATCTGCATTATTCATTAAATATCTATTTGATAATTGTCAGAATGAAAGATCAGATTGACAAATGTTACAGGGAAAATTTATAAATATTGAATAAGAAATGTGAATATTCTGATGAAAAAAGATATAGATATATAAATGAAAAGGGTATGTAGTTACATGGTTTTATTATAATGTTAATATAGTTAGATATTAGTGGATTAGTATTTGGTTGCGGATTTGGATTTTTATTATTTTGATGTATTTTGATAATAGAGCAGTTGATGTTGCTAATTAATCATATCTATGTGTGTTATGCTATTTTTTATTCTCATTTCATATATATATATATTTCAATTGTCTCTCTTATAATGATCCATACTAGATCTCTAATATAATAATAATAATAATAATAATAATAGTGATAATAACAATACTGATGATACTAATACTAATATTATGTTCATACTAATAATGGTACAAGTTATTATTATAACGAGAATCTGTAGTAAACTAGAGCATGATGGTGTAGATTTCTAACTAGGTTTGCATGGTCACCTAGATCGATTAGAAAATGGCATTATTTTGATAGTATTTCATGTATAATTGTCATTTGATTGTTTTCCCCATTTTTAGATGCGTGTCGTAAATGCTTTCCGCTCCAGCCTTGATCCTAGAAGCTTTTATCAGATATCTCATAACAATTGGAAAGCATCATCCTACGGCTCGATAGCGGACTATATTCAAGGATCCCATTTTGCTAAGAATTAGATCAACTTTGATGAAAACTAATAATAAAATTATTATTATAATTATTATTATTAATATTATTAATATTATTGCTGCAAAAATGTTATTTTTCACAGACTTCGATTATTCATGGCTCATTTGTTGATATATATTTATATTTATATTTATATTTATTTATTTATTTATTTATTTATTATCGTTTCAATTGTTATTATACTATTAGAGTTGAGTGACGAGTCGATTATTATTATTATTATTATTATTATTATTATTATTATTATTATTATTATTATTATTATTATTATTATTATTATTATTATTATTATTATTATTATTATTATTATTATTATTATTTTTGATATATGAATCGGTGGAATTGATTTTTAGTGGAATATTATGCTTTCAATGATGTCGGGTTGGACTTCTTTCAATTTAGATATTTTACTGCTGATGATTGATAGGGGATGATTATTGGATTACCCATTCTGATTGTGTTGGCGTGGTTGGCATGGAATTGTAATCTGTGAATCATAGTTGATTTTATTATGTGATAGACTTGTTGGAGTAAATAGAACTGGCAATGAAATGATAATGATAACAAATAATAATAATAATATTGTTATTATTGTTATAATTATTATGATTATGATTGTGATTATGATTATTATTTATTAGACACAGCCTTGTAATAGTTGGATATCAGGATTTGTTGAATTTTAGTCTTTGTAAGAGCAATTACATTATTTTATTAAAATATTTTGTAAACATTCTTTTGTTGATTAAAAGTTAAGATATTGTCTTTTTGATGGAAAATTAAATTTTTTATATTTCATTGGTTGCCAAGGTTACGATTTTTACTATTTCATTGATAATATTTTTTTTCTCGCATCATATACTTTTGATCCAAATCTGTAAAATGAGTAGCTTTTTTTAGAGAGAAAAAGTCTGGAGAAAATTTTTTTTTTAAGTCCAATTATAGAATGCGCAATTTTTCGAAAAGAAAAGATTAAGTAAATTTAGGGATAAATTTTAGATAAAATTTCACAATGGTATTTCTTTTTAATCTACAAATATATTTTATTATTTTTAAATCACCGTTAATTTGTTTCTGGTTAAACTTAACACTTTTGAGAGCTTTATTTGTAATTCCTAAGTACAAGAGTTTTCAATAATGGGGCCACCTCATCAGTAAAATTGAAAACTATTATATATTGATAATATGAAAATCAAACTTTGCTGTTATTTTCTGCTTTTCAAAAAACATGTTAAAATATTTATTCGCAATATTGGTTTGTAAAGAAGGAAATGACTAATGAGAATATAATTTTATAATCGTCTTTAGCTAACCCTCTTTGCCAAATTACACCTTCATTTACACATTGTTTCAAATATTTAATCTGTAATAACGAATTTATTTAGTCTTTCTAAGATAATTTTGTCTAAAACTTATGTTGGTAATTAAAGGAATGAATCAGAAATGCCCATAACTTTTATTTCCAGTCCTGTTTATGAAGATTTTGTGGTTACTGAAGAAAAATTTATTTTCTACTTTGTCGGACATTTTAATATATTTTGTTTCGTCATTCCTTGAAGTTTTTCATTTTCCATCCATGAAGGGAGAATACTGGTTGTATGTGTGTGAACTCCAATAACTAGTTAGATTTTTAAATGCCCATTTTTGATAACTCATCTATGTTACAAAGTTTTTCTCCTGCATGTTTCAAGAAATATATTTCGTCACTTCATAAGCTATTTAAGATTCGAACTCTTCCAAACAATTTAAGCCTAAAGACGTTTATAATTTGCACCCAGTGTCAATCTTCTCGAATGTGCTTCAGGTGCAAATATTGATCAACAATTTCATTAAAATATAGTGCATAGAATCATTTCCGAATCTTTTATGCCACTCGATGCGATTTCAACGAGTGAATCGAATGTGAATTATTGATAAGATAATCCAGTTAAAAATTAATTTCAATTTTTATTCGTAAGAAAAGTTCTAAACTTGTTTTGTGTAATGGATTTCATACATCTTAGTGGATTTCCCTAATGTAACAATTAGAACAATGGATAATTTTCGAAAATCTGAAATTCAGAGAGTTTTGAAAATTGTGAAAACATAGTTATTTCATTTGAAGATTTTAGCAATTTCTATCATTTTGATTTTTGAGATCACTTACAAATTTCCTATTCTTTGAGAGTAATATACTATGTGAACTGTTGTTTGTATTTTCGACTCCTACTTTCGATTCCTGTATCCAAACGAAAGAATTCAGCTTCGACTCTGATCAATATTCCTTAGATTTTTAAGGTTGTAAAATACTTCAAGTTCCCTATTAATTCTATATGACAAAAAGGCGTACATATGTTAGGACAATATTACCCATATGAAGTTCAAAATATTCTTAAACCTCTGCCTATGGTTATCTCAATTTTATTAGTAAAATGTATCAATTCTATTTCAATCAAGTATAAATGAAGTTTGCGAAAGATAATAAATATTTATTTCCTCATAAAGAAAAAAGTCCCCATTCATTTTGCTACAGATTTTACCGACACGGGTTTCTAAATAAGTTCATTGACAACAATGAAAATAATTAAAAAGTAAAAATGATATAATAAATTTAACAGAAATTCCCCAATAAAATTTCCCAAACTTTGTTTTCGTCTGTTTTTGCTTTTCTCGACATCGAATTTGACAGATGGGAGAGGATTTATTCTGTAAATTATTCATAAATTATGATTAACGGATACCCAGAGAAGTTATTTTGAAGATTTTCTCAGATTTCCAGACGAAATGCAATCCAAATTTTAATTGGATGTTAACGTGTGTGACATGTAGGAAATTTTGAGGGAAAATTCGTTTTAATAAAATTTAAATTTCGGAAATATTTTTAAAATCATTTCCATTCGGTTTGAATTTTAATTTAATTTTCATTTGGCAGGACAAATCTCACTTCAGATTTTTAATTATTTCAATAGGATTTTCATGGCTACACAGCACAACTGTTTTAGTTAGGATTTGAAATTTATGGGGAGCTGAGGATTTGGAATGGTAACAGAATTTTTCATTTGTAGACAGCATAAATCGAAAGTTTATTGAGGAAGGCCGAAGTGAAAATCTTGGTAAAATAGCCAATTAACAGAAATAAATAGGAAATTAAGTAAATGAGACCGACAATTGTGGTCAACATAATTTAATTATTACTCTTTTAAGGTATTGAAATTAGCCGTTACTAAGAGGCAACATAGTTACAAACGACGAAAATAGATCCTCTGATGATTTTACACCTCAAAAGGTTACACATTTATTAAATAGGTGTTTCATTAGTTTGATGTAGGAATGAAAGGAATTTATCATTTCTTAATTAAAGGAATTAAAACTTTCTTTTAAAAAGAATGAAGAGATAGAGGTTAATGGAAACTACATCAAGTACGGCATTACCCTTCATATGATCAAGTAATATTATTACAACAGGCATCATTGGTCTATAAGTATATAAATAAATGTTTATTTGATTAAAATTTGATTAGCATAATAATGAATATTAAAATGATGCTTATTAAATATTATGACGTTTTCCTAAGTGCGTAGTTCACTCATGTCCAAATTGTAGCCCAATTTAAGATTTGGTATAATAATACATATTAAATGAAGTATATTTCGATGTCCTTGGAAATGATGATATAATAATCCCAAGAAATTGTTGCAGAAATTCAGAACTCTTCGCAACTATTCTCATTTTTCACTTTGGACAGTTTTCTTTAACAATTGTCTCTCTTGAACAATTGTCAACTTAGAACATTTTTCTGAGGAGTTGCGTTCGAGAATTAGAATAGCAGTTCCAGCATTTTTTTCTAGCTATCGAATGGGCACCATCAGTTGTTATGTTGATGAAAGTTTTTCAAATTTATCTTGTGATCCTTCGCCCATTTTATGACGACTTCTTTGTCATTTTATCCAATGGTTGCATCTTTCAAACTCACAAAATCTAAAGGTTCTTCTGTTATATTTAGTTGATTATCGACACCTTTAATGAAAGTGGGAAATTGGGCAATATCTTTGATAATCGTTGTTTCATCCGAAGCCAGAGACACATATATAAATTATGTTCATCTATGCACAAATTTCAGTTGAATTATCAATAATTTTTCGTGCCACAATCTAGCGTGAGAGACTGATTTTACTACACAGAGGGGATTAGGTACAAGTACAAATCTTCCCATCCACTCTGGAACTTTCTTTTCACATCTTCAGTCTTTCTCATTTTCGTTTTAATTCCCTTTCCAAATATTATCTCTTTTTAAAAAATATTAAAATGAAATTAAATAAATTATTGATACTATAAGATGAATTAAAATTTCCACTAGAAAACACCGTTTAATAATAATCGAAAGTCACAACTTTACCTAATCACCGATTGTACTAACTGAACGAACTTCTTATTTTCGAATTTGTGTTCTTCGGTGGAACTAAGGCCGTTTCACTCTAACTCTGACCATCTTATATTGTGAATTCTAGAATACTTAACTACGTAACTCAAACGATGTTTCTCCATTCCTCGTATACTTTTATAATTTTATTGCGTGGTTGTTTCTTTTCAGGATTAAGACACTCCTTGTCTCGCTATATTTACAAATATTTTGTTCAGATCCACTGTCAGGGCACAGTCATTTGCGCTTGAACAAATAGAATTGGATAATCCAATTTCCATCTGTACACAAACCTCAATAAAGAAAAGTTCTTTATCATCATTACAATAAGTTGTATATATTATCCACGGGGAGAGACGGATAAAGAATGTAAAAAGATATTATTATTATTATTTTGAAAACAATATTATTGAGAGGCAAGGTTTTTATATTCGCTTAACAATAAAAAAGTCTTTAGATAGTATAAAATCGGAAATAGGAGTTAGGCCTCCTTCAATTTTACGCCTGGAAAAAAATGTATGTTATTTTTAAAAATAGAAAAAAGTTCAATATTTTTTAAATCTAAAGTTTATTTGTAAAGTTAATTTAATCTACTCATAATTATAAGTAGATTCACAGAATATTTTTAGTTATTAAAAAATTCAAAAATATTTTCAGTAATTGTAAAATTTATAAGGTTTATTATAAAATTATAAGGTTTTTTATAAAATTTATAAAAATATTCGACTATTATTTATAGGGCCACCCCTAGCGACAATGGGGCCCTAGACAAAGCATACAATTTGGCGCCATCTGACCAGACTGACCCCCACACTACCTCACGCCTGACACGTTACAATTGAATGATGAACTACCACATAAGGGCCCAGAACATTACCCATGTTATACCCCAACTAAGTTATTTATTATTATAATTTTTTAAATAAGTACAGTCAGCACTTGTTAAAATAAATTTGTTGGGAAAAAACAATTACTATACCGAAAAATTTCAATTACCGAGAAAAGAAAAAAGCTATTAAAAATATTTACTGGCGCGAGACAAATTTTTTGTTTAGCTAATTTTATTACAAATTTTTATGTAACTTTTAAATGTTTTTTTAGAAGTATGTTTTTACATTAAAAGTACCCTCCTTGCTTTAACACTTGCAAAATTGCTTACAATATATCCATAATCTAATATTTAGGCTACGTCTTTCTCAATAGATAGGATAGGTAGAGCAGTAAGTCTTTCCTGTGTCATAGAGACTCGAAGGTATGTTTTTATTAATTTTAACTTTGATTCAAATAAAACTTTTAATTCATCACATAATTCATATCAATCTACGTTGCAACTGTCGCTACAAGTGAGTAAGATGTCTAAGTCTTCACAGTTTTTCAACATCTCTTCGCGTGATAATTTCTGTAATCCTTTAATGTCATACAAGAATGAAAAGTTCCCATAGTGCTCTTGCATTTGTGCAAAGCGTTCTGCAATCAAATTAATAACCGTATTAACGATGACGTTAAAATTAGCAAGTTTCAGGATCTTGAATTGGAATATCTCTCGATTCGTAGTCAAATAATTTCTTCATGCGACGAATTCTAATCTGTATCGCTGGTGGAAAATCTGCTTACTATTGTCTATCTGATTAACCTTTTCTGATGAGCCCCAAAAAGCCAGGTTGTGTTGAAGGTGGCCGGACAAAATGTCGCGGACAGAATATCCCGAGTCAAATGAGGGTCACATGCAAAATTTCAGCACCCTAGGTACAACAGTGGGGAATTCTATGGGAAACAAACAAGCAAACAAACAAACTTTCATCTTTATATATTAGATAATATTTCTAACAGGCCACTTTTACCTCAACCAAGTATTTATAATTAGATTCAGTTTTCGTCTTTTTAATAGATAAAATGATTATCATTCAAAACGTAAGAATATTCTCATAATAAGTTAATTCAACTAAATTTTTAAAATGTTTCAAATTTAATTAATTATAATTTATATTGATGACTAGTGAGCATGGGTGCCGGCATTAACATACAGAGCCGGCCCTAGCCAAAATGGCGCCCTAGGCAAAGCATACATTTTGGTGCTCTCTGACCAGACTGTTCCTCACACCACCTCACGCCTGACACGTTACAATTGAATGGTGAACTACCACATAGGGGCCCAGAACATTGATATACCCCAACTAAGTTATTTATTATTATAATTTTTTAATAAGTACAGTCAGCACTTGTTAATATAAATTAGTAAATATATTAACAATATAATCGTAAAACACTTAAATTGACAGGCAAAGAAGGTCATTTGACCCACCTTGGTAATTTGTTTATTTAATATTTTCTGCTTTAAATTTAGTAAATCTTAAATTACAACAATCTAGAGTATCAATGTAGTAGAGTAAGTTGCACGAGTCTATGGCATTTGGCTATTTCTTCTCGAGTATGTATGTCTTGTTGGTACAGCGTAGTGGTTGTAAGGAGTTAGTAAACCCATACATAAAATTATTATGGTTAAATGGTAGAAGTGAGATCAGTTAGTAGAAATAATTATTTCTGTTAAAGTTTTATATTTAAATCCTATATTAAATTATATCATATTATATTAAATTATGTTTAATTAAATCAATTAAATGTATGACCAGTAATTACATTAATATTAATAATTATCACGCCTCGGTGTTTAAATACGCTAGTAAACGACACAAATTTGAAGTTGTTATAAAAATAAATGCTTGAAGAAGATTTGAATTTAATTGCGTCTAACATGGCGACCACGACCACGGATTTATTGATAAGCAGACTATTACCTGAGAAATTTCACAAAGGCGATGATCTAGAAAATTTTATCAAGGATTGTCAAAGGTTTTTTTGCTCGACAAAAACAACAATTAGGATGCAAGTAATATTAACTACAACATTACTTGACAGATCACTAATGGAAGATTATGAAGCAGCCGAAGGAAAAACTATGGAAGAGAAACTTCGATGTGCATTTTCGAAACTGACATCATTAAAGGATGATCTAAAAGAAGCTTTGAGTTATGAACAAGGATCAGATTCAGCCGAAACTTTTATAGAGAAAATTAAAAAGATGACAAAGAAATTAATAACGCACAAATGGGATGAAGAAGAAATAGAAAAATGCCTACTTACAAACTGTGTAAGAGATAGAGATGAAAGATTTGAAAACATCAAAAGAAATAAAAGCGACAATAAAGAAATTAGAAAAGGTAAACAAAACTATGGGCCATATTAATGTTGTGAAGACTTCACCGGTTGTTCAAAACTACAGAAGCTACAGAGATGTTGCTCAAAGAGGAATGGTAAACGGAAATAATAATTTCAAGCAGCGAAACGTCAGTAACCGACAATTGGAAGGCTGGACATGCAAGAAAACTGGTCAATTTAGTCGAGAATGCCAAATGAAAAAGAAAATGACGTGTTTTGCATGCGGAGTTGAAGGCCACGTACGGCGAGAATGTTCAACGATTCAATGCCAGAGATTTCACTTACGTGGACACAAGGAGACTGACTGCTATACAAATTTGGAAAGAAGGAAGTTTCAAACTAATTCAAACATGAGAAACAATAATTATTATGCCCATCGAACCACAAGCTATCAACAAAAGATCAACAATCCAGGAAGAACAATTGCAGCAATTGAAGCTAATGATGAGACGATGCCATTGGAGTATTCAGATGATGCCGAAGACAAATATGAGGAGATTCAGCGCCCAAAAGTATATGCTCCGACACGGGAGGCAATGATCGGAGCAATATACTAGGTAATTTTGATATTGATGTAAATATTAGTCATAAATATTTTAATAGTCTAAATAATCCTTATATATAATAATGTAGAACCTTTATGTAATAAAATTGGTAATTTTAAAAAGTTTTAAAAAAAAACAATGTTCAACGATTCAATGCCAGAGATTTCACTTACGTGGACACAAGGAGACTGACTGCTATACAAATTTGGAAAGAAGGAAGTTTCAAACTAATTCAAACATGAGAAACAATAATTATTATGCCCATCGAACCACAAGCTATCAACAAAAGATCAACAATCCAGGAAGAACAATTGCAGCAATTGAAGCTAATGATGAGACGATGCCATTGGAGTATTCAGATGATGCCGAAGACAAATATGAGGAGATTCAGCGCCCAAAAGTATATGCTCCGACACGGGAGGCAATGATCGGAGCAATATACTAGGTAATTCTGATATTGATGTAAATATTAGTCATAAATATTTTAATAGTCTAAATAATCCTTATATATAATAATGTAGAACCTTTATGTAATAAAATTGGTAATTTTAAAAAGTTTCCTTTAAATAATTTTAAATGTTATAGTTATTTTAATGCTGATCGATCTTTAATAAATAATAATAATAATCCTAAGAATCAAGAAGAGTATAATGAAATTAAAGAAGCAGAATATAATAATAAAATAGTAAATGAAAAAGTTTATAAATTTATTAAAAAGGCAGAAGATAAATTAGAGAGAAATGAAATCGAGTGGATTAATGAAATATCAGAAGAGCAAAATATTTTCACTAAAGATGAATGGAAACGACCGATACTGAGTTATGACAAAATGCAAAGTAGACCGAGTACAATTCTTGAAATTCAGGGATGGAATGCTTACTAGATACAGGAGCAAGAGTAAATGTAATGGCAGAAGCAGTTGTGGACAAATTAGTGAATGTGAAAATCATAAAAACAGATGAGATGTTAAGATGTGCAAATGATAGTAAATTAGAGACAATCGGAAAAATATATATTGATATTAGAATTGGTAATATGGAAAGAAAAATAACATTTATAATAGTTAAAAATATTGTTCCAGATATAATAGGCGGAGTGGAATTGCAGAAAGAGTTTGGAATTGAATTAAACTACATCAAACAAGATGAAGAAAAATATAATGAATTTGTGTGTGAAATAGAAGCTAGATTTGGGGAAAAGATTACAGATAACGAGAGATATCAAAAAGCAATAGAAATTCTAAGATTAAACGAAAATAAAAGACTGTTAGAGATTGTCAAAAACAATAAAAGTGTTTTATGGCTAATAACTGGGATATTGGATGTACTGATTTAATTGCACATAAAATCATCACAAAAGTAGGGCCAATTATGATAAAACCCAGAAAACTTTGAGGAGAAAATAAATGCTGCAAAAAAAATTTAGAAAATAATGATATCATAAGAAGATGTAATTCACATTGGAATACGCCGTTAGTATGCGTGTGGAAAAAAGACAAAAGAGATATCAGACTTTGTTTAGATTTTAGACAGCTTAATAAGATTACTGAAAGACAATCTTTTCCTATGCCGAATGTAGAAGAAATTCTAGATACATTACATGGATCTAAGTACTTTAGTTCTATAGACCTCGGGAACGCTTATTATCAGGTGAAATTGGACATAGAATCGCAAGAAAAGACAGCATTTTCTTCTAAAGAATGGCAATTTTGTTTTAATAGAATGCCTTTTAGCTTTGCGGCGGCACCGGGTACATTCCAAGAATTAATGACAAAAATATTGAAAGATCTATGGAAAGAAGGAGTTATGGTGTATTTAGACGATATTTTAATTTTTACAAGAACAATTGAAGAACATTACAATGTGTTTGGAAAAGTTCTAGAGAAAATAAGGGAAGCTAAATTGAGAATCAACCAAGGAAAATGTCAGTTATTAAAGAGCGAAATAAAGTTTTTAGGGCGCATTATTAACAGTCAGGGAATTCGGACAGATCAAAGTAAAATTGAGGCTTTTAAATCATTTCAGAGGCCTAAGTGTATAAAGAATTTGAGAAGCTTTTTAGGTATATGTAACTATTATCGGAGATTTATTAAGGAATATGCAACAAAGTCAAGAGCGCTAGAAAGCATATGTGGAAGCAATAGCGAAAAAATAATCTGGACTGAGGAATGTGAGAAAGCTTTCGAAGAAATGAAAATGGCGTTGACTACAGCGCCAATTCTCGTATTTCCAGATTTCAAGAAAGAATTCATATTAGATACAGACGCAAGCTATGATACAATTGGAGCTGTATTATCACAAAGAGATGAAATGGGGCATGAACACATTATTGCATATGGATCCCATGCAATGAGTAGCCATGAAAGAGGATATTGTATAACACGAAAAGAGTTTTTCGCTATATATTATTTCTGTCGCCATTTCAACCATTATTTATATAGTAAACGGTTTGTTTTGCGCACTGATCATAAAGCAATAACTTTTATGTTAACAACAAAGAAGCCTATAACAGCACAGTTCCAAACGTGGATTAAATTAAATCAATTAAATGAATGACCAGTAATTACATTAATATTAATAATTATCACGCCTCGGTGTTTAAATACGCTAGTAAACGACACAAATTTGAAGTTGTTATAAAAATAAATGCTTGAAGAAGATTTGAATTTAATTACGTCTAACAGTGGTAATATCTATTGATAACAGTAGATTTTTAAAAGCAAAGTTTTATTATTTATTACAAACTGTCTGTTAAGGCATAAAAGGAGAATTTCTCGACCCTTCATTCGCTAAAGCTGCGACTAGTTAAACTTTGAACGAATCAGTGTATAGCTCAAACGTTAAACATGAATTTTGATTTTCTTCTGATGTCTGTTACAGAGCAGAACGTTGCACAGTTTGACTTGTTGATCAGTTTATTGATTGACTGGAATAACCGCATTGATTTACCCATAACCAGCTATAGGGCAATGGACATTTGATTTGATACTGAGGATATGGTGTAGGGCTTCGGCATTTGGTTTTTGAATTGAGGAGTAGGATGGAGTAATATGAATGAGTTAGTTGTGGATATGGGGTAAGAAGTAGATGAGGGTGTAAATTGGGTAATATGAGGAGACAAATAGTATGGAGGTATAATCTAGGTTGGGAATGAAGGAGAAATATGAAATATATTTATGTTAATATTAATTTTGTAGTAAATGATGAAAAACTTCATACAATTCATTAGTTTTATAGGTTTTTTGTATCGTTATGGATATACGAAAATATTTAACATGTAAAGCAGATCCAGAAGCTGGATGCAGTAAAAAGAGAAAGTTAGAGGATGAAAATTTCCCAAACGATCAACAGCAAAGAAAATTGCAGATTCAATTTCTATTCTAAGACACTGCTAAACATATCAAGGTTTCTGCAGTTGACAATACTTGAATAAGATCTTGGAGAAACATGAAAAGTCAGTGGACCACCGGCAACACATGCAGAACTGGAAGGAGCTTGAATTACGCCTTAAAACCCGTTCAACTCTTGACAAGCTATCTCTAGTAAGAAAAGACGGAGCTCATTACCGTGCCATGTTAGAACACATTATAGTAGTTGTATAGTTTTTAGTAGAGAAGATGATGTCCTTTCATGGGAATTCCGAAGGCTCTACGTTTATAGTAACGGAAATTTCTTGGTGAAGTGCAATTACTTGCAAATTTCGATCCAATAATGGCAGAACACTTACGACACATTCAGAAAGCTGATACTGTGACCCATTATCTGGGACCTGAAAATCAAAATGAATTGATCAATATCATTTCTGACCGCATGTTGGAAGAGATTACAAATAGAAAGGAGGCTGTAAAATACTACAGTATAATACTTGATTGCACGCCAGATATAAGCCATCAGAAGCAAATGATCATGATCATTTGTTTCTTGAAACTTTAAAAGGACAAGGCCAATTTGTGGAGCCAGACCTTTTGAGTCACTATTAGAGAAGCTCGCTCAGTTAGAACTGGATCTGGCGGATTGCATAGGCCTATCTTATGATAATGGCAGCAACATGAAAGGAAAATATTCCGGTGTTCAAACACAACTTCTAAAAATGACAAAGCGAGTATTCTATGTGCCTTGCAGCAATTAAAGTATTTACCTTGTTGCATGCTATACAGCAATCTCTTCGGTAACGTCTCTCAGATTCTTTGGCTACTTGTAGCGAGTGCATTAATTTCAACTTCTAGGTGGAACGCGTTGAAAGAGCTCCATTACTTTAAAATATCCATCAGACTCTCGATGGGAAAGCAAAATTTAAAGTATTAAAGCGCTTCGATTTCAAACCAAGGGCATCCACACAGCACTGTTAAGCATTCGCGATACTTACAAAGGTAAAGATTCCAACGCGTACTATGAGGTGAACACATTAGCAGAATAAATTGATTCGTTCTGCTTCCTACTGTGTTTGATAATATTGCACGATCTGCTAGTTCATATCAATAAGGTCAGCAAGATACTCCAGGAAAAAAACATGCAAATTAACGTCGGCCAGGAGCTTATCAGAGCCATGCAGTGCTTGTTACGCAGCTATCACAAAAGCGACGATTTCTTCTCATCAACAGTCGACGCGGCAGAAAGATTATGTGAATAACTGGACATACAAGTCGAAATGCCAACTGATATGCACCGACGTGTGCCGCGCCAGTTTGGATATGAAGGTGGAGACGATCCTATCGTCGATGCTTTGCACAAACTCAAAGTGCAGTTCTTCTTTCATGCAATCGACATCGCTTTTGTATCCTTTGGTGAACGGTTTAACATGTTGAGCATGAACAGTGACATCTTCGCATTCCTTTACAACATTCCTTCTCTGAAATACTGGGAAAATCAAAATCTACTGGAACATTGTACAGTTGTATCCACTGTACTAAAAGAACATGTCGAACTCGAAGGTGAAGTTCAAGTTGTCATGATTGACATCGAGAAGACGGAGCTGGCGGAAGAGCTTCGGAAACTTTCGCATTGACTGTCACCCGTGTGCAGGAGAGTCCTTAATGTGATGGATTATATTCTGAAATTCTGCCTCGCAAATAATTTCACGAATATTGTGGTCACTTAGCAAATAACTTTTTCAAGACCATGGCAAGCGGAGAGCCAGTTTCTCTACATTGAAGCTCATCAAGTCATATCTTTGCTCAACTACAGCACAGGATAGGCTTTGTGGATTAGCTTTGATATCCATCGAACATAAACTGAGCTAGATTATTCTCAATAGATCGACGCTTTAGCAAGGCCCAAAGTGCGCCGGGTTCCTCTTTAATTGAAACATTAAATAACGTGAAAAATGAAACTTTTTTCATTTTCATTTGTTTTAGCTTTTAAGTAAACATTCATTATAAACCAATATCAATTTTGTATTTGGGGCCACAGTACCGACAAGTGGCAGGGGGCTCCAAAATTCACGCGATGGCTATGCTCCGTATGTATCGCGCAAAGACCAATTAAATAAAATTATTCGGTATTTGAAATTGTCATATAATAAATATACAATCGAAGAGAGGATCCTTGGTTTCATAAACACATGAGAAAGAACATGAAAAGGAAAATTAAAGCAGCATTAATTCAAAATTGTTTATCACTTGAAGATGTACGTGGCCAATAATAGTGATAATAATAATGATAACAATAATAATGATAATAATAATAATAATAATAATAATAATAATAATAATAATAATAATAATAATAATAATAATAATAATAATAATAATAATAATAATAATTAATAATATTAAAATTAACAACAAAAAAATTATAAAAGAAAAAATTTATTTTTTCAACAAAAAACATAAATTAATTTCAATTGAAAAATTATTTAAATAAAACGGAAATATTCAATTTTAAAAAAGTATCAAAAAGACAACAATAGGAATAAGTGAAAGTATATAAAAATGTGTCCTTGATCTGAAAGCCCGAGCATTGTAAATTCAATGAGGTATCATTAAAACATCGCCCATTGGGATCACTGCATCCGTTAAATAATATCTCTAAAGGTGAATTGCAGATCGAGTTCTGAATAATAATAGTAGAAATTAAAAAAGGTTTATGATAAAATTAATATCACTGGTAAAGATTTTCAATTCTCTTAATTTGTTGAAATTATGTAATATTTTATATTATTTCTTTCTAATGCGCGTTATCATTATTTCATTGGTAGATTAGAATCATTAATCCACCAATCATTGACCATCTGGGAAAATCGTAAATTACGAGATTTGTGTTCAACTAACAGTGGCTTACATTTGTGTATTAATAAGGTTGGTCTTACCTGTGACCATTTTTCAATCTTTACAAAAACACTAATAGTCAAACCCAAAAAATACATTGAGAAATACTTCTCAATACCATTCCAAACATCAATAGAAAATTACGAGCAATACAGCACTAATTAATCAATTAGTTATTGAGAGTAAAATATTATTGGAATTTCAGTAACAAAAGGGTGTTATTAATCAAAAATAAATTCTTAATAAATTTTAGCTATGCCAATGAGCCATTTATGAGTCACAAATCTATTCATTCTCTGTTTGGCATACGCTGATTGAAACGTAGACTTTCAATAGATTTTGTAATTACTCATCAATACTGATAAATATAGTTTTTTATATACCACATAAAAATCAATAAATGCACTCACATTACAGAGTAGAGAACATTTTGGACACTTTAATTTCCCAGAGAAAGTAAAAGACTTAGATCTGAATCTAATGTCGATTTCTTCACCATCGTATCTGCATTGATATTTATACTCATTAACAAAAACAAGTAATCTATGGTTGTAAGAACATTCGTACTAAAATAGAAAAAACACAAGGCAATCAGCACCGAATTTCACAATTCTTCAACTCTTACTCTTTTACACATAGGTCTTATTTCATTATAATACTGAGAGTTTCTACACATATGGATGTCAACGTCCTTGAATTCGAAGCAAGCTGACAACGATCCATAGGTTTCGAAATCTTTTTCAAAACCTTCATTCAAATATTCAAATTAAAATATAATAATAATAATAATAATAATAATAATAATAATAATAATAATAATAATAATAATAATAATAATAATAATAATAATAATAACAACAACAACAACAATAATAATAATAATAATAATAATAATAATAATAATAATAATAATAATAATAATAATAATAATAATAATAATAATAATAATAATAATAATAATAACAGTGCCGGATTTAGAAAAATTTGAAATAATAAAAATAAGCTTGGGTAATCTGTTACCATGGGAGTGATCGCAGTTTTGGAAGCTAAATGAAAAGTGATATTAGTATCATGAAGCACAAAAAATAATTTTCATAACATAAAAAATATTTTAAATTTTAATTTTTCATAATTTTGCTGCTCCTTAAAATAATGCAGCTCTAGGCAGCCTCGTATATCACCTATATCTAAAGCTGGCACTGATAATAATAATAATAATAATAATAATAATAATAATAATAATAATAATAATAATAATAATAATAATAATAATAATAATAATAATAATAATAATAATAATAATAATAATAATAATAATAATAATAATAATAATAATAATAATAATAATAATAATAATAATAATAATAATATTATTTTCAGTTATTAAAATAATACTATATAAGAAACAAGAATTAACCTTTGGCCAAGTTGTTGCCATGATCCGTACAGATTCCATTAGAGATAGTTCCATCGCTCTGCCTCTGGCGTAAAGTCTGAAATCGTTAAAAATATTACTTTTTATAATTAAAAGTATTTATTATTTTAAAAAACCTTTTCAAAAAATGTTACCATCATTTAATTTCCAAATTCAATACACATAACCCTCGCTTAACGAAATTAATTCGTTCAGGAAAAGTCGTTCGTAAATCAAAATTTCGTAAAATGGAATTTCGATTTACGTAAATTGTATTTATTACGTAAACCGAGACTCTGGTTTCATGCGCGTACGCAGGGGGGGGGGGGTTACTGGGGGTTTAACCCCCCCCCCATGATTCCAACAACAATATAAAAAACTATAATTAATAAATATATAAACTTAAAACAATTTAAGAAATATTCCGAATGCCGATATATATTATATATATATATATATATATATATATATATATATATATATATATAAATAACCCCCCCCCATAGATTCATCCTGCGTACGCGCCTGTTTGGTTTAATTTTGAAATTACGATATAGCGAAATTTCGTAGAAAGAATTGTTATTAAGCGAGGGATGGGTGTATATGGAGATGGAAATTCCAATGCTCTAGAATTGTATTTTGAAGATAAATTCAAATTCAATTTGTAAATATTTTTATATTTGGAAAGAGCTTCAGGCTTCACATTAAAAACGAGTGAAGTATAGAAAGAAAGTGAACGGAAGGCTTTTACTGTTTATTCAAAAAAAAAGTTTATTCAAAGCTTCGAATATAAACTCTTTATCCAAAAATAAATGCTCAAATGGAAGAGTTATCATGCGAGGCTATTTGTTGTTTGAGAGATAAAGTTGTTGTCTCTTGATAAATGTTAGACCAAGGCTGATTCTTTTAAAGTTTCATTTATTTTCATTATTCCTCTCCATTTCTTGCGTTTACAGATGAACCTTTTTTTGTAATTTTACATATTATCAATTAAATAAATGAATACTAAATGAATACCTATAGGTATTCTGTAGTTCACTTGGTTTACATTTCTTTTTTATGAAGACTGTGAGCCACATCATAAAGGCCAAACAGCGGGAAATAGCTATTATGTAGATCATACAAAGAGAGATTGTCGAAAGTATTATGGAGAATTCCTAGAGATCTATTACATCAGGCGTGTACAATTCATATTAATTTGGATCGGCTATGAAATTCCGAATGTTAAATGAATGTAATAACGCGCAAAATATAGATCAGTTGATTAGAATGTGTTATTTTATTTTTATCCGGTTATTTGACCACCATAAAATTATGGTTTATATTAAAATTTAATTCTAAATCTGTTATACAAATAGTGACATAAAGAATATCATAAAACGATAAATCTGACGGAGGTATATTTATTTTGTGTATCAGTTCGGTAAATCGTTTCCGATGATTTCGTATTCATTCAACCGCAACTATTTTTACTATTGTTACGGATTATTTTAAATAAATTATTAATAAGTTTTATTATAATTATACTAAATTTATAATAATTATTGTTATTATTTACACTGTCTATATTTTACACCAAAGAATTAAATATTAAAATAATCGATTTATTAATCTATTTATTAATCTGACTTACTCATATTTTAAAAATGGATGAAATTAGAAGAATTCTCCAATTGCTTAGCGTGAATCAAAGAAAAACTTTATTCATAAAGTAAAAAACTTTACTTCAATTTAACCCCGGTGATCTTGATTGTATTGCTAATTCGTTTGATTCTAATTTCAATACGTAAAAATCGAAATTAGGTTTTTATGAAGCTGGTGTTGGTCAGTGGCATAACTAGTGGACGCAGGACCCTGCGTTGCGGGGGCCCAAAATTATTACTAAAAAAATATTTACAATCATTTTCTGAAACTTTTTTCCCGCAGTTATATTTGCCTACAAACATAAAACTATCATTGAATAGCGGCCTGCTGTGAATAACTATGTATTAAACTTTAACCGAAAAATTTAAGTGAAAATATTTTACATTGCGCGGAGGGCCCAAATTTTGAAGTTCCGCCACTGGTGTTGGGACAATTGTTGAAAAACGTCATTCAAACACATTTTTGATTTGAAATAATGATCTTATAAAAGTTATTTAAAAAACATGTATATTAGAGTAATCATTAAAATAAATAATTTATTTTTTCATGTAAAATATGAACAGTGAAAAATATGAATTTGATAATTAATAATATAATTAATAATAATTAATTTATTGTTATATTGTATAGTGAGATAATAATATTTTATAATTGGTTAAATAAATATTTAAATAAATTGTAGTCTTCTAAAAATTATAATTATTTTTATAATAAATAATAATTTAAGCTTTATATAAGTCGCAGTAAAAGGCTTAAATTATCATTTAAATGTTTAACATTAAATTTATGTGGCTACCAAGAAATCACCACTTTATATTTTTGTAATATTCATTTTATCACGATAATATTATATTATTAGAAATTATTTAAAATAAATTATTATTATTATTATTATTATTATTATTATTATTATTATTATTATTATTATTATTATTATTATTATTATTATTATTATTATTATTATTATTATTATTATTATTATTATTATTATTATTATTATTATTATTATTATTATTATTATTATTATTATTATTATTATTATTATTATTATTATTATTATTATCATTATTATTATTATTATTATTATTTATAATGTATAACCTGATAGTAAGGACAATACTCAGCAAAGTGATCAAAGGATCCAAGGTTTTCTTTGAAATATTTATATTTTTGAGGCACTTGATATCCTTGTTGCAGATTGCAAACTTCTTTGTATTTTAAATTTTCTGAGCATTTGATATTGTCAGAATAGGGTAATGCTTTACAATAAGGGGCGACTGATTCATGCCTAAAAAATTAATTTTTTTCATTTAAAACAAATCTTACAGAAAATTAAGTTAAAATAAATTATTATTCATGAAAGAATTAAATAGGTATTTATAGGATTCCTTGTACCATAATATACAATGTGATATTACTTATGATGATAATTGTTTGCATAATTACAGTTTGGTGTATATTTAAATACAAATTGATAGTTATTATTAAACTATGAAGTCTTTCGCGTTCTTTTTACTTCATTTCCATGAATGCCAAAAAGCTTGCAAATGGTAACAATGATTCTATTTCTTTATTGCTCTTTCGAGGAAATTTGTTGCTCAGAGATATTCAAAACTCCGAGCTCTTTTTCGGTGAAGATTTTCTTTGAAATCATGTCGGTTCTTAAATTGATAAGGTTATTTTCATCCTCTTCCAACTTCACACCATAAAATATTGATTATCCATTCCATTTCTGACAAATTGAGACTAGAAAAGCATTATGATACCGATAAAGCTTTCGAGGTTTCTACAATTTCACGCTTGATTTTAAATTTCGAAGGATCCGGTTTCAATGAATGAAATAATTTCCTTTTGAGAACCAATGAATTTCAGTGTGGTAAAGCAAAGTTTCATAATCCAACTCAATTGCTTCGCATAATGCGGCAAAAATTCTCAATCGGGGAGAATTCGCCTTAATATAATTCATCACTTTAATGACTTTAAAGAACTGAAGGAACAGATTTTGAAACGAGAGATTCTCGATGGATCATACATTGAGCAAATTTCTTATGGACGTGTGAGATTTGCATTGATGGAGCTCCATTTGTGCATGCACTGATGCAATTTTCCCATTTAAGGTTGTTTTATTTTACATTTCATCAACCAATGTGAAAGTACTCTCACCAGTTGTTGTTTATTGCTATTCTTGACAAAATGAATAATCATTCGCAATTTTTCCTCCGCAGGAGTCTTAAAAAAGAACAGGAAATGAGCTTTTTCACTAATATCTGTACTTTCGTCGAGTGGGATCAGCCATTTTCTTCAAGGATCAGTGAAGCATTTGGTAAGCTGTGATTCAATATCATCCGGCATATCCTGAGTTCTTCGGGCAATTATTTTTAATGATAATGGAAAGTTTGTAAATATTTAAACGGGATAATTTATCAGTATACATTTACCTGCAATTTTAAACCGGCAAAATGACTTTTTCAACTTTAGCGTGAGGATTTTTTTTGAAGAGTTGAACAATCAGAAAGATCGCAATTACATATTTCTTGAATTCTTTGGATTGAACTTGAAGATTTGATCGTAAATTACGAAGCAACTAGATTGTTCATTTGTTCATGATGGTTTGTCTTGGAATGTTGAAGTCGCTTATTTGGGGTCATCGAATCATTACTGGGAGTTTTGAGAAAAATAATCCAAAATGGAGGCGATGGATCATTTTCGAATGCGATGAATCCATATTTTAAATATTCGACAATATGAAAAGAACAAAAACAAGAAAAGAAAGATTCATTTAGAGAGAAAGAGAGAACGATCAGTTAAATTTAATATTATGTAAGTGTTCACATCATTAATATAGTGGATAATAAATAAATTCTTAATAGTGACCATATATTTATACCATATTTCATCTTAAATATTTAAACAAAAAAGAATTAGGTCAAATTCACTTGAAAAAGGCAGTGGAGAAAATTCGTGAATATCAAAAACATCGATATATTTACTGATTCATAGTCAAGCTTTTTAATAAATACAATGGACAAAATAAATCAATCGTGATATGTGAAAAAAAAGTTCTTATAAAAAGAATTAAAAAATAAAAAATATTTTAGAAATCTTTTAATATGACCTTTTAAACTTATTTATATAATTTATTAAGTTCGATAAAGATAATAAATCAAAAATAAATAAAAAAATTTCTCAACGTAATGCATTATTTAAACAAAATTTATTTAGATATAAAATCAAAGCCTACATTTCAATTTATTATAAAGTTTTGAGATTAAAACTTCAATCAAATATTAAATTAAACTTAACGTCATAAACCAATTAAAGTTATTATACAATTTCCAAATTCAATTTGCCTTAAGCAGGAAAATGTGTACACTCCCAATGAATGCGCATACTCTCTTAATAGGGATATATAAATGAGAATCACGGGGTCAAAGCAAAATAAACCCGGTTCTATTCACAGACATCATGATGAAAAATGAGTACACAATTTTTAGTCAATTACTATTTGTGTATTCTCTATGCCAGTGGTTTTCAACCTTTTGTGTTGGCGACTCCATTGATTCTTTTTTCAACGTTGAGACCCAAATTTTTTTAAGGAAAATATAAAACTTATAATACTCGCTGGAGGAATAATTGTTTTTGTAGAAAAATTAAAAATTTCATAATTGTTTGACGTATAATTTTTTGTATAATTTTTTTTTGTAAATTTATTACGGTAAATATGGCATTTTTTATGAATTGTTACCGTAAATTTTCCTTACCATACTGAAAGGTAATAGGAAATTTTTTAAAGTAAAATATATTTGATAGACAAAAACTGTACATTAAAAAATTATTATAATATGAACATTACAAGCTTTGTGATACCCAGTGCAAATCCAAATAGTAGACTAGTTTCGAGCTTTTGGCCCTCATCAGTACTATGCAGGAGACACGAAGATTTCTCTTCGCGCCAGGTAAGTATATAAGAGAGAGCCAAAATAATATGAGAGCCAAAACCTCGAAATTAGTCTACTATTGGGATTTGCACTGAAAGCTTGTAATGTTCATATTATTTTAATGTTAGAAATCCGTAAAAAAAATTTTTATACCAAAAATTATTATTTTCTAATGAAATATTTTAGAAAATTTCGTTTTCAAGAACCGCAGTAAAACTCTCAAAATATTCGCATTCCACTTGCGAGCCATTTTTCGACCCCTGTTATATACTATTTACCAGAAGGATTGGAAACAATTTTTCACAAATATATATATTTTAGAAATATGGCGACCCCATTAGGGGTCGCAACCCTGAGGTTGAGAACCACTGCTCTGTGCAACGACAAAAGACCTCACGTGGATAATATGTTCAAAATGTCTCATTATAGCAGATTCAATTTGGAAATGGTATTAGACTAGAATTCACAACTACTCTGATTGGAACTAAGAGCAGAAATATAAACTAAATCTTTTATTAAAGCAAAATAACTTTGGGAAAATATTTAACAAGATTTGATATAATATTTTTATTTAGCGAAAATTTAATAGTTTTTTTAAAGATCTGTTTCCAACATTGACCAAACCAATATCTTTTGCGTAATTCTATGCTTTACGAATTTAAAAAGAAATGAAACGCAACAACAGCAACAAATAACATATTTTGTTTATCATGAATCCTTGAATGTCAAGTACATTGAAGGTTTATATTGGGAATTAAGATTTACAAAATCCATCGAAAAGAGGTTGTTCATCAGACGTAACGACGACATAATTCGAATGATTAATAATGAAAACCCAAGACAAATAAATCAAGCAATAAATTTCATCGCTCAAATGAGAAAACACATTGTTATTTCGAACAGAAACGGGACAACTCCATTTTGAAACTGCAAAGAATATAAGACAGAAAATTGAGGACTTAGGATAGAACTCTTTATATAGTTCAAAATTTTATTTATATCTATTCAATATTATTTGATGAGTAAAACATATCTTTGTACCATGCTAAAAATAAAAACATATATTATCAAACCTTGAGGATTTGATCTTCATGTATTCGTAACATGTTTTCGTCACAAAATCACAGCCTGCGTTTTTGGCAAAAAGGAACTTGTCTGCTTTTGTGTAGTCAGGTTGATACCAGCTAAGATAAAGAATAATCTTTATACTCTATACAACTTAAGAATAACCCAGTATCTTCTAAAAATGCCATAGTGAACCTTGATACAAGAGAATAATCTTGAATTGCCGCCGTCATTAGCTCGTTCTGTAATAGAGGAATTATAAATCCACATAGAAATTTAGAAATTGTGCACTACTTGGCATAACAAAATAATAATAATAATAATAATAATAATAATAATAATAATAATAATAATAATAATAATAATAATAATAATAATAATAATAATAATAATAATAATAATAATAATAATAATAATAATAATAATATAATAATAATAATAATAATAACAATAATAACATTAATAATAAATAATTTAAGAACTTTTTTCAAATTTCACCACAAATTTCTTTTCAATTGACATTGTATTTATTAAAAGGCTTGACTAATAATAAGTAAATATATCAAAAAACATCGATATATTTACTGATTCATAGTCAAGCTTTTTAATAAATACAAAAATAATAATAATAATAATAATAATAATAATAATAATAATAATAATAATAATAATAATAATAATAATAATAATAATAATAATAATAATTTGAGTTATTAACCTTTTAAATTTTAAAGTAAATAAGCCGCCTTATAGACTAGAATTAAAAACATTGCAATATAATCTTTTGTTGCATTTTAAAAATTAATTAAATAGCACAATTTAAAATTTTTAATAAAAGATTTCAGGAATGCCATTAAACCTCCGGTCTATCACTCCAATATTAAAAAGAAAATCTTTCATGGCAGCAGATCTTAACTACAATAAAATCGCGCAGATAAGCCGCATTTATATATTTTTTTTAAATCACACTTTTTTTCAGATAAACCGCTTCTTACATGCGCGATTTTAGGGTAATTATCATAGACATTAAAAATGAACTGATTAAAACCAATGAAAATTTAGTTAAAATTGTTTTTGCAATTAAAAATATTTATTTAATAAAAAAAATATATTTTACATATAATATTCTTCTTTCAAAATGTGACATGACCGAATTCTTATTTCCATAATCTTCAAGATAAATCCCGTTGAGAGTTGAACAATTGAAATGTTCTTGTGCTTCTTTCTAAAACGGTAATCATCAATTTATAATCTTAATAAAATTCTTGCTTTAATATTTGGAGTAACTAAAATATGACGAGATTGAAGTTCCAATCTTTCTCTGTATTTAGCGTGGTATTTCTCTTCTTTAATTACTCTCTCGCTGGATTTATAATATCTATAAATATGTCAATTAGTGAGAGCCGCCCGTAAATGTCAGCAAGATATGAAGGTAACAAGTAAAAAGTAACGGTGTGAAAATAAGTGTACATTATTCAATGCGATAAACATAATATACACAATTTGCGAATTAAAGAAAAATCGTGAACTAATATATGTGTTTATATATAAAGTGATTTTGATTTCACTTGAAAAAAAAGGCAGTGTCGAAAATTCGTGAGTATCAACAAACATCGATATATTACTGATTTATAGTCTTCAAGCTCTTTTTTTAATAAATTTAATGGAAAAAATAATCAGTGGTGAAATTGGAAGAAATAAAAGTTCTTATAATATATATATATATATATATATATATATATATATATATATATATATATATATATATATATATATATATATATATATATATATTCTCATATTCTCCATATTCTCAATATTAAAACATATACGATGGATTTATTTTCAAAAAAGTCAAAAAAGGAAAGAATTTGTAATTCTAAATGAGCCGAATATTGATGGAACTTTTGCATTTTTTGACAAATGAGGTCTTAGAGGTTGAATATTTTGAATTGAATACTAGGATAGGATACAGTGAAAAGGTTCTTTCAGAAATATTTATCACATTTAGCACGATATTCCAATAATAAAATTTCGTTATATTAAGTATTTAAAGAAGATATAATACACTATTGACGTAGCATAGACTCAGAATCTTTATATTTGTGTACTTAAATGATCAGTCAACAGCTTTGAAATCAGTTTGTCAAAGGTAATTTAATTGAGATTTAATAGATATTGGTTAAAACGTACTCTAAAGGACCAAGTTGAATAAAACCAATATTTGGATATCCATGAGAATCTCTTGGGGTAAAAGGATTGCCATCTTGATCTCGAAAGAATGCGTACAATGCAGCATTGAAACCCTAAATAGGAAATATGAGAATAAAAGTCACTGACACTTAAAGCCTAACCAATATGTGAACAATTTCATGTTTAATTGCTGATATAGCCCAAAACAAGTTTTGACCAAAACTAATCTTCTTAGGACAGATATTTAAGCTGCCTAATACTGGACTGAAAGCAATTTTAACAATTACAGTCAAACAATGTCAAACCGATTAATTTCGGTTTCTAAATTGCATATCGTCGAATATGCCAAAGAATTCTCCGAACAACCATTGGAACTATAAGAAACTAAAATAATTAAATCGGCATCAGGTGCTCCTATGCCATCTTCACCAGTGGTCCTATAAGATTCATAATGTCCATCGTCAATATGGTAGCATTTCTACAATCAAATTTTCTCTTAAAATATTATTTATATTAAATATAAATATTTGACTTGGGTTTCAAAGATTTTTTCCGAAATATGAAACTTCAAAATCATAAAATTCTACATGAGTTATCTCTAACTAGTTATGCAACCTCATATTTGGGGTTCAACTAAGGGATTATATATGATGAACTAGGAATCCTTTACTGATATCGAAGATCCATTTGACCTTCGTTTAGCAGAGGGGTAGTTAATTAACATATATGAATTTTGCCATGTGAAAACAAAACACAAAAAATTAACATTTTAGAAAAGCTATCCAACGACAATGAAAAAATATTAAAAAAAAATATTAAAAAAAAACAATGAAAAAATATCAATGAATCCTAGGAAAGGTTGCTTCCGGTAAACTGTCATATTCATCCTTGTATGTAACAGTGATTAGGTATTTCATAAAATTAATATATTAAATTCATGAGTTATCATTTAATTTCTATTTTTGCATTCAACCCACATATCTAACAGTACAATCTAAATGTTCTTCACCATTGATCTTTTTTCAATTTCATTTATCTTCATTTTGTTTTCAGACTATCGAACAATAATTTATATTATATTGATCGGTAGTCTAAAAACAAAGTTTAGATAAAGAAGTATATTTTCCATTATGAATATTTACGAGAATATAATGATGTCGTATATTAGATATCTTTTTATACACAATTAAAATTTTATTTATTAACTGTGAAATAGAAGTAATTTATAAAAGCGTACTGCTAGATATTGTTCAGGAATAGTAGCAAGAGAACATTTATGCTCCGACAAGCATTTGTCTTTGCAAATTTTAATTCTTTTTCCATTCAAATAGATGAATCTGTAGCTCGAGTGACATGTTCTGAAAAATAACATTATTGAAGAAATTCGAAATTCAAAATATATGTAAAATCTTATATAAAATACAGTATAATTCCAGATAACTGGCTCTATGAAGCTATTAAACGAATAGGTTGGTAGGTTTCAGAAAAGATTTATGAAAGATGCAGTTAGTCAAAGATATGTCAACTTTGCATAAGAAGTTCAGATAAAAGCCCTGAAGATCATGATATATATGACATTTTTATCTCAGGTGATGATGTTTGATACATGCCTATTATGAGGATAAATGACTGAAATACCTAATACATCGAATTCAACAATAATATCTTATATCAAACATCGAAACAAGACATAAATTAGAAAGAGTTGACTCAGGAAGTTTCACTCCATTAAAAAATTATGGAAAAAATCAGATTTAATAAATTAATTTATTTAATTATTTATTTTTAAATTATAAATCATTAAGTGATGATATCTTGTTTTATTTAAAACAATAGAGTGATGATTTAGGTGTTTTGTTGCAAATAATCACTTTATTGTTTTAAATTATAAATCATATAGATTATCTTTAAATTTTATAAAATTATATTTAATTTACACCCAAAATAATCTTAATATTAATAAATAATCTGTTAGGAGGAATTAAATTCAAATCTTCTTTCAACATTTATTTATTATTTACAAGTTTAAATTCTCACTTTTTTCTAAAAATTTAAACAAGTGGGGTTTGGTAATTATTTATATTGATGTCACTTTCCCATCAAAATAATTACTTTAATATAATTAAATATAGATTTTAATATAAAAATTTCACATAAATAGTTATTTCAACTAACTGATCACACTTTTAAAATTCAAACTATATTATTTTTAAATAGGAATTTTAAAACTACTTATATGTTCCATAAATGGTATTGCACATACAACGAATGTCGTCGAAGTATGACATCACGGTATCCAATCCTACAATGTAGTTGGTTATTGAAGGCCTCGAGAAACCACACTCAGAAGCAGAAGGCAGCATTCATGCAAGGTGTTACTGGAGTCCAAGAAGTTGGGTTCAAGAAATATCGGGACTTGGTCAGCAAAGTCAGGCATGCAGTTGGCGAATATGGAAGAACGGATGTGCTAATATATCTTCGAGATATTGCACATCTGTCGCACAATTAACTATATATTAGGTTATAGTATGTTTTTGATTTGTAGAACGCATTTGGCCAATCATTTTGTTTTGTATAAATTTTATTTAAAAATATAATAATTATTGTTACAAATCATTATATTAGCTTATTGATTTTTAAACGTATTGTAGGAGACAATAATATAAATCTAGCCTTATATGTATACATGTAAAATAATAAATAAATAATGGAGGTTTTTCTTTGCAATTTCTATTAATTTGTCTATTTACTTTATTTTAATATAGTAAGATATATCCAAAGTAAATTAATATATCATTATGAACTGTCCTCTAGATGAACCATCCTGTGATGAACAGTCCTCTTGATAAATCATCCGCCTGATGAACAGTCCTCTTGATGAATCGTCCGCCTGATGAACAGTCCGACGATGTATCGTTTGCCTGATGAACAGTCCAGTCAATGAATCGTCCGGTAATGAAACGTCCGGATATCATAAAATCAAAACATATACATTCACAGAATTGTACAAATTAACTTTCCCATTTATTGAACTTATAAATAACGACTCACCTATCTTAAATATTTAAAAACGTCAGTCGTATATCATTTATATCATGTATTTCAAAAGGTTAAGCTGGAAAGAAAAAATTATATAGATTAATAATAATAATAATAATAATAATAATAATAATAATAATAATAATAATAATAATAATAATAATAATAATAATAATAATAATAATAATAATAATAATAATAATAATAATAATAATAATAATTTAATAAAAAAGTAATTAAATTAAGATATCTGAAAAATACCTTTCTAATAATATTGGAGAAGTTGCTGGATTTTTAACGAGTAATGAATCTTCCCAAAATTTGACAGCTGGTTCAATCGCATTTTTCTAAAAAATTATAAAATTTAAATTATTTTCATTCATTTTTGCGCATTATTTGTCATCATTTCATCAGTGGTCGAGTCGATAGGTCATGTCACCCATAGATAATAATGAGTTAGCATTATGGTTTCTCTCCTGGGATATGGCTCTTTTTTAAATTATTTTTATTTCCTGGACAATATTTCTTCTCCTGGGAAATCCCAAAATGGTTAAAAGATGTTATCTTTATTTTGTGTTAAGCCCATCAGATTATTAACATTCGTCTGTATTTGTTAATTTTGAGCTTGATTATTGTCATGTATTTTTAATTAAACTTGAAATAACATATTTTGTTTAAATAATATTTAAAAAATGTGTTGCTAGACCTTCGTACAAAGTATTATTAAAAGAAAGTTTTCGGTTTCAACTTTCAGTTTTGTTTTAATTGTAGAATTATATATTATACAGTTCATAAAGTCTGTATGCAATTAAAGAACTTGTGGCATTGTAACCATATATGATAGAAAGATTCTATAAAGCCATGTCTAGTTTTATGGTCTTTAAAAATTTTATTTAATATTTTTTTGGAAGATCGGATAACCGATGTGATTTCTGGCATTTCTGAAAATCGGCTGGCAAATATTTTTAGAAAACTACAGAATAGTATTCATCTTTGTATTAGTAATGATGGTACACAAGTTGAAAATTATTAAAACTGCAAAATATTTAATTGTTTCTTCTTAGCTTTGCATTTTACAAATTCCTTCTATCATATATGTTAACATAGCTACATGTATTTTTAATTACACACTGTATTAATAAAAAATAGTCTGGTACAATAAAAATAGAGTCATTTATGATCTTTTAAGATCTTTTATCATTTAACCACTGCACTATTAGTATTGTTATCGATTCTGATTTCCTTTAATTCAGACTATAAATATTTCTCCTTTTAACAGTGCCGGCCTTAGACAATTTAGTGCTACATAAAAAGTTTTATATAGTTTTTGTGCTATAAAAGTGATATTAGTAGCATGAAGCACAACAAATAATTTTCAAAACATAAAATATATTTTTAAATTTTAATTTTTCATAATTTTGCAGCCCCTTAAAATAATGCAGCTCTAGGCAGCCGCCAATGTCGCCTATACCTAAAGCCGGTACTGCCTTTTAATAATTCAAAATGTCGGCAAAGTAAACATTTAAAAGGCTTTGCCGAAATTTCTGACTTTAAAAACACCAAAGTTTTTCGAATCAGATAAAACATTTCGATGTCCTATTCGAATAAATTTTTTTCTATAAATAAAATTACAAATTTTACGTTGTTATCGCTAAGTTAGTCGGAAATATTCAACAGTTCAAAGAACATTATATTTTCGACAATGCATTATAAGAATTGATAAACAATTTGCAAGCTACAATCAGTTCTATTTAAATTCCTTATCAGTTATTGCTAGATTTACTGCGATAAAATTTAAAAAGTAAAACTTGCAAATTTAGTAACAGATAGAACCCTCAGGGCCGCACCAAGATATGTTGGCATTGGAGTACCAGGTAAAAGTGGCGGCCCTAATAGGCTAAAATTATTTTATTTTAAATTTTATATTTAAATTATAATAATAAAAAATCATCGCTTTAATAAGTGTTATCGTTTTATAGTTGTAAGAGCGACGCTTGCAAAGTAATATTTTAACACTAACAATACTACGAATTACGTATTGTTTTGTTATATTTATTTACGTACATAAGTAAGTAATATAATTATAAATTTTACATATTTAATTAATAAGTAGTATGTTTAAACCATCATGAACGTAATAAAGATTGGACAATTGCTATTTCTTTACTAACTATTTTCCACCTGTAACCCAGGCGCCATACAACTCTTATAGCCCCGTTTAGCAAGGCTCTAATAATCCCCCCCTCCTCATCCCAATTAAAAACAATTCATAATTTTTAAAATGACGTAAATGGCGTTTAAGAAAAAACTGTCATTCATTTTTGTAATTCATTTTATTCATACACAACTAAAAAATATTAAATTTGAAATAAAAAAATGTTTAAATAAAATATTTATAAAATAGTGTCAAATATTCTATAAAGAATTTTAGCAAATAATAAAACTTAAATTCAACCTTAAATTCATTTTTATTTTCTAGAGAGTTGAAAGACTCATCATAATGAATGAGTATTCTCAGATTTCTAAGATTTCGCTTTATCCTTTTATTATGCATTGTTTTTTGATGAATATTAGTCTAAAAACAAGTATTAAAGATCTAATTATTAATAATAATAGCAAAATAAACTCACAATTTTAATATCACCCCGATGTATGGAACTAAATTGTGCGATAACAATGACTTCGGAAAGTAAGATGACCAAAAAATATAATATCATTTAAAAAAAAATAAAAATAAATCTTCAAAAATAATGATAAAATGATTTTTAAATAATTACATGATCTATGAGATAAATGTTTATGTAGATAAACAAACTTGATGCATTGGATTTAGTTAAGTCATTTAAATTGTTATATTATTATAAAGTTTTCTAGTTATAAATTTATGTTCATATTTTATTTTTATATACCTCATAAGCATCATAAAAAAATTTAATTACATTATGATTAAATTATTTAGTATTACTATTTTTTCATTGACAAATGCAGAATAGATATTAAAAGATTTAAATATGCGCATTAAAATATTTAAAAAGGCTTAGATTTCGATAAACAATAAAATAACAAATAAACCATTTTGTATTTTCTATTTTTGTTGAGTCGGTCATTCAATTATGACACACCACACCATTCCAACCAAATGTTGCTCCTGATTTTGTGCCACGAAGTTATTGACTTTAAAGGCCAAAATTTCCGGGTTTTAAAGCTGAGGAAACGTCACGCTATAGGAGGTAAGTTTATAACGGTTTTAATTTAAAAGTACGACTTCGAAAGATGATGTATATTTAAAATCTCACAACACGATGAGTAATTAATAGATGTTCATTCATAATAGTTTGTCAACTAGTTAGGCCTCACTTCATTGAAAAAATTGTTTCTGGGAGAGAATGCTATGATGTTTCTCTATATTTTATCGTAAAACATCCGTTGATACTCATTGTGTATGAAATAAATATTGGTTATAAATTATAACAAGGATTGAAGATCCATTTTAGCTGCTAAAATGATGAGTAGATAGATAATGGCCATCTGGCACAATACATCTTCCCTTTAGCGGGCAACAAATTTCAATGTGAATATGTGCTTGAAGACCACTAAGTTAAAACAATATGAAGATCGCACTATAAAAATATTTATTTTGGTCTCAGGGATCTTTGATTAGAGTTATGGTCTGAGGCATTTTTTAACTAAATTTTGTCACTCACTGAAATAGCCACTGGGGAAGACGGCAACATGGATTAAGTCAATGTGAAGAGGCCAATGTAGTGATGTCAATTTTGGTTCGCAGGCTTTTTCTATATGTCAGGAGAGCACTGTGTTATTTCAATTAACTCCATTTGTATCCTTTCATCTAATGATCAGTACCTCCACCATAGGACTTCTGCATTTATATTTTCCCCTGCAATCATCGATTTCCCCTGAAAATCAATTACAAACTAATGTACTAAAAAGCACCATTTTAGTCAAATGGCTAATCAAAATACAATTTCCAATTGAAATACCGAAAAGATGAACCATATATGAATACAAATTGATTATCAAGATCGGTGTTAGTTTGTATGCACAATATCAGAAATCACATGTACAACATAAACAAGAAAGATCAAAAGTATGATATATCAATTCGATTCATAAAACACAGATAATATTGGAGATTACTGAAAACAAAAGAAAGATAAATTGTTTCAGGAAGTGCTAGAACAAGGGTCTCAAACTCAACTCACTATGAAGGTCAATTTAGGACAAGAACACCAATTCGAGGGCCGCATCAAAAATTTTTTATAGTGCTATATTATACATAAAACAGTACAAAAAAATGCTTAACCAGTGAAATCATATATTTATTAAACTACTATACAACTAGTAGAGTTATTGTTGTAGTTTTTCCACATTTTTATTCCTAATATGACAGTTTTTTATATTAAAGCATTGTAGCTTTTTCTTGAGTCAAATTAACTTTTATGACCACTTAATTGGATCCGTCTTGATTCAACCAGAGCTTCAATGTTTGGTTTAACTTCTTGTGACGAAACCAATCTCAGTGTTGCTTGCAAATGTTTATCAGACAGCCTTGACCTTAACACAGATTTCTTAGTCTTCATTGAAGGAAAAAACTGTTCACAGATGTAGGAACTTCCAAACATTGCTAAAATCCTTGCAGCAGCACAAAAAAATTTGGGAAATTTATCTTTAGGAAGAAACCGATAAAATTCTGGAATGCCAACATCTGCATACCTTTACTTCAAAATCATGTCACATTGAAGATCAACTAATTCCATCTGCATGTTCTCTGCAACATTGTCAATTTCAACAGCAAATGGTGTTGTAAAAAGATAAAATTTCGGTTCAAGCGCCCTGAAATCCTTAAACCGCACTTCAAACTCTTGATGTAAGTTAAATAGTTAGATAGAGTAAGTAAGCATACTCTTGCAATGACTTGGATACAACAACTTCCAAGGAATTTAGAGTTGAAAAATGAATTAAGTTTCCTACTGCTAACTGTTTTCCCCACAAAATCAGTTCAACTTTGAATGACTTGACGCTGTCATACATCTCAATTATCAATTTTTTTACCCTGCAACTTCATGTTCAAAGCATTGAGATAACCAGTTAAATCTGTTAGAAAAGCAAGGTCACAGATAAAAGTGGAATCATTAAGCTGTGGAACCTCTTTGTTCTTCATTTTCATAAAAGAATCAATCTATCCTCTGAGAGCAAAAAAACGCCTAAACACATTTTCACGACTGAGCCATCTAACTTCAGTGTGATTCAGCCCTCGTGCACGTATAAAATTAACAATCTTAACAACTACATCCATGACATCCTTCATTTTTATACTTTTACTGCACAAGACTTCTTGGTGAATGATGCAGTGTATACTGCTTAAGTTAGTATTAAGTATATTGAAGCTCTGTAGTTTATTTTTCACTAATCCAACAACACCAATGTTTTGCGAACACATTGATGGTGCACCGTCTGTAGCCAAAGATACAAATTTGTTCCATTGTAACCCAGCATTGTCAACGCATTTTTGCAGTCCTTCAAAAATATGACGCCCTGTTGTAGTACCCTTCAGTGGTATCAGGTCTAATAACTCTTCCGTTACATTCAAATCACTGTTAACAGCTAGGAGATCTTAGAAATGAGATCGATAATTAATGGGAAGTGTTTCTATTTAAATATAAAGATCGATTAAAAATATCCGATGACATGCTTGTTTTGGAAATAGACAACATAGACCTAGTGGTAATTCCAAAAAGCTATCAACCGGAATTAACGATTACAATACACGAAAATTTATGTAATGTTGGAATTAAGAAGCTGTCAATACCAGGAAGGAAATTTTTTTCCTGGTCGAAAATGCAATAAACTGTTAAAGAGGTAGTAAAAAGATGTGTCATGCGTGCAAAATGAAAAATAGACCAATGAACAACAAAAGAAATTTTAATTCCACTCGAAAGCTCCCGAATTTTTAAAACAGATTATTATTGGTGCTTGCTGTCATGGAGAAAACTTCAACCGATAACAGATATGTTATCGCTATTATTTACAGGTTTAGCAAGTTAGTAAGTCTAATGACCACAGCAAATCAAGATAAAAAACTATTTTGAAGACCCTAATAAACAATTGGATTTACAAATATAGTAATGATCTAGACTCTGTTAGATTCTAGAGAATCCAATCCGATTATCAATTAACCGGATAATCGTATATTTTTAAAGTTTTCGATTAACCGAATAATCGTCTTTCTTAACGGTTACTTGAATTTTTTTTAATAGTTGAAACAACGAAAATTTATTCAAATAAAAAACAGACGTATATTTTTATTTTTTTTATTTAACCAAGTAGGATTTTGCAATAAATGTTTATAGTGTAATATAGTGGTTGCCATGACAACATTCGTCGATTTTTTTGATTTTGTTAGTGTTTTCATTTGCTCTTATTGATTTAATTTAGTTTTGTATTATTACTGCTACGTGTTTGTGGTTAATAAAGTTATATATATTAATAATTAATTAATCAATAGTCCTATTTAATGTCGAATCAAAAGTCTTTAGTTTGGCAATATTTTACAAAGCTGACGAAAGAGAAATCTAAATGTCATACATGTGGGCAAATAATACAATGTAGCGGAGGAACAACCACTGCAATGATGAATTATTTAAAGATTCATGACATCAATCATCAAAAAAGAAATTTATCTGATGAAGCCGGAAACGAAACATCATCTTCAAAAATTAAACCCTGTGGAAGTAACATTTTGAAATTTTTTAAGAGAATCATTAAATGAAATTCTTGCAAAATGCACTGCAAAAGATGGGATTTCTTTCCAGGCTATATGTGAAGCAGTAATAGGCTTTGTAAGAAGTAGAAACCTAAATATGCCAAAAATTGCAACAACTGTAAAAAAATGTAATGGATTTTTATGATGAAAAAATTGCTGAAGTCCAGAAAGAATTGCAAACTTTGAAAAAAGATGACTGTAAATTTAGCATTACAGTCGATGAATGGACTGACAATTGCATAAGAAGATTTATGAATGTCACATTTCATTTCATTCATAAATTGTTTGTTCTTGGCTTGATTCCTATTGAAGGGTCTTGAAATTCTGAAAAAACTTGGGAATTGGTGAGAATATGATTGCAAGAATTTTTAATCGATTTGTACTGCGATATTGTTGCTTCAACTCATGACGGTGCTCCAATTATGGTAAAATACGGTAGACTCTTTAAAGCTACTAGTGATCATGGAATTCATTTAGCTTTTGTCAAAATATTTTATAGAAAAATGTCACAATCAGGACAGCAAGAAGAAGCTGAGAATTATGAAGAAGAAGACGAATACTTCGCTAATACCGAAGAAGATGAAAATGATAATGAAAGTAATTTTTATCATGATGCGAATCTTAACTTCGACTTTCCTGATGTAGATATGAATTACATGTCACAATTCATACCGATATATGACAAGTGCTGGCGGAAACGCGAAAAACTATTAACTTTTTTACAAAATCCAATTTAAGAAATGGAATACTTCAAAAACATGTTAAACAACAAGAAAATAAACGTCTATATTTGCTTCTGGACTGCAAAACGCGATGGAATTCCCTGGTTCCAATGATAAGACGTTTTCTGAAAATCAGGGAATGTATCAACAAAGCCTTAGATGAAATAGGTGCTAGTAAGATTAAAGAAGAAAATATCAGTTTATTGAAAAACATCTTATTGGTTTCCGAACTTGTAGAACTTGCGGTAAATGAATTAAGCAAAAGGGACTCAAATTTATTGAAAGCAGAAGCAATTTTTTTATATGTATTCAAAAGGTTAACTGATCTTAACACAAAGTTGTCTCTTGAAATGTTTGAATCTTTAAACAAAAGTGTCAATGAGCGCCGAAAAAAATCTCGTGTCTCTTTTATATTTTTTACAAAATTGTACTTATCCAAAATCAAATGAATTTTTTGCTACTCATCAAAAGTGATCATAAAAACACTAGGAAATCAGTTGTACAGCCAATTATTTCCAATTAATATTGTCGAACAAGAGACTCCTATTATAGATGAGGATTTGACAGAATCAGAAGAGGAAAATGATGAATATTTAATAATGAAGAAAACCATAAGTTCTTTTTTAAAAGTTCCGAAACCAACTTCGTCAAACAGAATTGATAACAATTTCAAACATGCTGAGGGAAGTGGTTGCCGAAAATTTTATAATGCGTTGTTAACAATTCAACCCACTTCAACAGCCAGTGAACGTGTTTTTTTTCCGTTTCAGACAATTTTATGACTAAAATCGGAAGCCAACTTTAAAACTTTAAATCCCATGGTATTTTAAAATACTATTTTTTAAATAAAGTTTAATTTGTAATTATATTTTTTTAATTTGTTTCTATTTCTGTTTTTCATCTATATTCTTTAACTAATGAAAATATAAAAAGTTTAAAAAAATCTTATCTAATTATCAAATTATTTTCATTTCCGATTAATCGGTTATTTTCTTAAACAATAATCGACTATCAGGTTAATAGGAAACCGATTAATTTGGGATCTCTAGTAATGATCAAATTATATTGATATGCTGATTGCGAAATTTTGAAAGGAAATATTTAAAGGAAAAATCAGAACTGGGAATCGCTACCCGTATCAACACCAATCGAATGGCTTAGTAGACAGAGCAATCAGAACAATAAAAAGGGACTTATGTCGAAAAACAGTGGAACGAAGGGAAGCGTACATTCGGTATAAATGCAATTTATCAAAGTGCTACGAAATATTCAACATTTGAGATAGTATATGAACAGAAAATAAAATTACATGCTAATTCTAGACTCCACAATCGGGGACGAGATGTTTCGTAAGAATGAATTCCAAGCAAACTTCTCAAAAGATGGAATTTGAGAACGACAAAAAAATTAAACTGAGTTTTGAAATGGTTGAGGGGGTACTAGTACGTTGAGAACGACGTAGAAGAGATAAATATTATACTCAATATGACGGTCCATATAAAATTCGTAGATAGATCAATTGGAATTGCAGTATCCAAAACAACGAATAGAATGGTTAAATATGGCATCAAACTTAAGAAGGGGAGAGTTATTATATTGTATTAAAGGTCAGCGTCCAAATGGCAATCAGTTTAGTGTACATTGCGTAACCCTATACGGTTTCTTAGTTATCATGAAATGTACACTTCTATTTAAAGAGTTACATATCTAAGTGTTTTGTTTACTAAATCTTAAGCTGGAATCAAGTGTTCTAACTTCAACCAATTCACAATTTGAAACAACCGAATTCCATCATTTTTTCGGCACGGATGACTGAACAAGTTCATGTCCTTGAGATTATCAAAACAACACCTAACTTTGTTTTGTAACAAAATTATTTTTAATAAAATATAATAATCAGGTGGATAAAATTAAAATTTTTATTAAAAAAATCTTTACAGAAAACTACCGCTGAGATTGGAATAGATAATAGCAACAAAAACAATAATGATCTTCGCGAAACAATCCAATATGATTAAAGAATATTTAATAGATATTTTCAGAAATCAATATCAAGAGAATTATAATGAATATAAAAATAATAATAATAAATAATAATAATAATCTAAATTTGCAGAAATAGTGTAGATGATAAAAAATATAAATGACCGAGATGTAGATGATATGGGATTATTGATAGATATCATAATAATAAGGCGTTATATCTCAAAATCGAGTGCAATATATAAAAAAGAAAAAAATTAAATCAATTCTAAATATTTCGTTAATCCATCTTCAAGAAGTTGCATCTTAAGATTACACAAAGTACGAGATATGTTATCAATTTCGGTCTCCCTGGACTCGAGTTGGTATTTCAGAGTAAGAATTTGAAGGTTTGTGGTTGATTCGATTTCTTTGATTTGCACTTTCAATTCTACAATAACGCAAACACATTTTTAATATTTCAAACGCATTCTCATTGTTAATGATATGAAACGTTAGTTTTGATAAGTTAACATTTATTATCTTGAGATTTGTGTGAGAGAAATTTCAAATGCACAATTTTTTTTGATTTAATAGAAATATTCAATTTCATATAAATTACTCCTTCAGAAATAATCGACCTTTCCAAAAAAAGATTTAATGAAAGGAATTACTTTCCAATGTCTTGATTTTCATTCGATAATAGTGCTGTCCAATACGAATGGCGGAACAATAACGATTGGAAGTAGGGTAGTTAGTAGCTCCCTGCCGCAACAATCCCCCTAGAAAAAAAATTTTGCGGAAACTCGTTTTTATTTGCATTTTTGGGATTTTCAATACAAAAAAATATTTTCAATACAAATAAAGGGCCTATAGAAAAAAAGCCATAGTGAGGGCGTCTCAATTGAACCTGCAAATTTCAATACAAAAAAGGGGTCTTCACTAAGAACCCAAGGATTTTTCTGACTATAGTGAGGGGGTCTCCTTGGTCCTGGGATTTTCAATACAAAATCCGATTCTATTAAAGAATTTTTTGACTATAGTGAAGAGCTCTCGATGGAACTTGAGAATTTCAATAGAAAAAGGTTGTCCTCGCTAAAAAAAAAGCCAAGGATTTTTCAAAGTAAATTAAGGTGGGTCTCCTTGGTCCTGGGATTTTCAATACAAAATCCAACTATCACTAAAAAGCCAAGGATAAGCCAGTATTATTTGGGTGGTCTCCTTCGTCCTGAGATTTTCAATACAAATATCAGTCTACACTAAAAAAGCATGGTAAATTAAGGATAAATAGGTAAATTATGGGTCTAAAAATTGGGCTAAATTAAGTAAATTATGATCTAAATTTTAAATTAAAGTAATCAATGGGTCTAAAAATTGAATTACAGTAAATTGTAGGCTCAAAATTAAAATTAAAGTAAATTAAGTGCTCAAATAAGTAAATTATGGTCCAAATTTTTAAATTAAAGTAAAATATGGGCTTAAATTAAGTAAAAAATTAAGTATAAAATTTTAAATTAAAGTAATCAATGGGTTCAAATTAAGTAAATATAGGGCTAAATTTTAAAGTTAAGTAAATTAAGGTCCAATTTTTAAAATTAAAGTAAATTAAGGTCCAAATTTTTTAATTAAGTAATCAATGGTCTAAAATTTTAAATTAAAGTTAAATAAGTAAATTAAAGTAATAATTTTTAAATTTATTATCAAAAGATTGAATAACCACCAAGTTTTTTGAGAAATGAAATTTTTTAATGGAAATTTTAATGAAATATTTTTCAAAGTCAATTTTCAAACGGCATGTGAATATCATTTTTTTATATTTGAAAATCATAGATGTGTACGGCCGTTTTTGCAGTATATACGTATGAATAGTTTACATAAAAACATTGTATTGCAAACGGTGAGAAAGTCATCGATTGTGTTCTTGGACTTGTTAATCTAGCGCAAGAATGAATATTGTCAGATAGAGATTTATATAAAGACAAATTGATTTTGGTCTTTCTACTTCTCCTGAAAGTTGTATTAAAAATAAGTAAAAAGGATTCATTTATCGTTCATGATCTTTACCTATTATTTTTGCAAATTCAGTAAAGTGTTTATAAATTGTTTGATTTGTTAAAGAAGATTGGGTATTCAAAATCATCTTTATTGATGATGATGAAAAGACTGTTGATAAATGTAATTAGAATTCTAAAGATCCATGTTTGAAAATGTCTGGATGTAATTTGACTAGTGTGGGTAAATCGGATGGTGATGTAAATAACATTAATAGTGTATGTAAGAATTATGAGCCTAAATTTATATTGATATTGTTGTACTCAGAAAGTTATAAAAATTATAAGAAGGAAATAAGCAAGCAATAGAGAAATATAAATTCTATGATTCTCTCTAATTCGTGTAAATTACGCCAAATGTTTATTAATAAGTTTCAACCCCGGTTGAATTTTGTTAAGATCTCGTTTATGAATTTACATGTAATATGTGTAATGCCATATACATTGTAGATACTTCTCGTTTTCTCTCTAATCAAGTTGTAGAATATTGTCGACCAAAAAAATTGAACATTATTAATGAGCAAAAAAGGAGCTGTATGTGTAACATAGGCAAGTCTAATTTTAAAATTCTATTAAAAAATGTAATACTTACTAGGAACATGTGATATGTGAAGAGTTTATAAAATCTTTGGATTCGAAAATTAATTTACAAAATGATGTAACACTTGTTTAGTGTGGATTATAAATTGACGTTATCTGAATTGTTGTTGTTTTCAAATGTATTGAATGATTAAATAATTATGTTAAATAACTATATTGTAAAACGGATTTCTAATAATTAAATAATATTCATTATAAATTTATTTATTTATTATTATTATTATTATTATTATTATTATTATTATTATTATTATTATTATTATTATTATTATTATTATTATTATTATTTTTAAAAATTAAAACAAATTAGAAAATTCCATGAAAGGATAAACATTATAAAAAATCATTTTCCTTTTATATCAAATTTCATATTGGGTGGGTTTGATTGGAGCATTTCTAATAATCATGAAAACAATTGAAAAAAAACATCTATTATTTTCTTCACTCAGTCCCAATTAAGTAATAATGTATGTCACAGCAACAACTCAACAACACATTCCATCATACAACATGGCATAATTATTGATTTTCTCAAATATTTTTCTCCCAGATAAAAATAGAGTTCCTATAATCTGAAGGAATCATGAGTTTGTTCGATTCCGGTTCACTGGGTTCATCAGACAATAAAATTTTGATTCACTTTAACTCAGAAAAATAAATTGTAAAATTAAAAATAAATTCAATGAATTCGCCTGTATAAATAAATATTTGCTAACATTATGGTTTTTATCAAAAGGAATTCTGTAGGTTGCTTGTTTTCAGTCAATTCAGGTGTATTAAAATTAGTTTAAAAAAGTGTCTATGGTCTCAATTTGTGTTACAGTACTTGGATAATATTAATACCATATTCTTTATTTGAAGTTATCAAAAAAAACAAGTATACTTTCCTGAAAAGAATTTTTAATTTTAGGGTTGCATATTATATGATACATATAAAAAAGGTAATCAAAAAGAAAGTTAATTTCATTTAAAGTCAAAATCATGATATTAAATCTTTTAAACAATGGGCAAGGAATTTCATCTGTTCGACAATCGTAGAATTCAAATGATTATACAATTTAAACTATAAGGAAAAATGATGTAATTATAAGGATTACTATGGAAGGACGATGCCCATTAGGAACGAAATTCTTCACACACACGACATTTTTACGTGGTTAAATGGGACAAAACTCTTATAATATGAATGGAAAACTGTATAGCTACAAATATCTACGTGGGGGGAAATCTTATCAAACGAAAAGCACTTAAAAGCTATAAAGCATTTAAAGGAAATTGAACATTATTCTGCAGAACAAAAATATCGGTCTCAAATGCATCAGTAGATCAAAAAATGAATAATGAATTAGTTGCAAATGTAAATTTAAATATTGTGAAAAAGTGAATAGATTTGTATAAAGAATTAAAATTTTAATTCATTCACTTGAAAAAGGCAGTGCCGAAAATTCGTGAGTATCAACAAACATCGATATATTACTGATTTATAGTCTTCAAACTCTCTTTTTAATAAATATTGTCAATAGTCTTTTGCAACATTTAATTTGAGGTTTATTTGAATTTGCATTAACAAAAATTATTTTTTGGAAAATATTTAGATAATTCATAAAGAGCTAACTCAGTAGAAATAAAAGTTACAGTTTTTGTTTTCCTTAAAATTTATATTCCCAAAGAATTCAATCAAATATTTGTACAGATGACATTTTGTTTAAATAGATAGATGCTTAAATAAACTAGAAAAATAATACTTATTTTTAAATCCTACTTAATATTAGAATATGGACGGAAATTTTTTTTAATGTGAAATTTTGATTTAACATAATTTTATTAGTTTTATAATATTTATTACTGTAATTTTAGCATATATTTTATTAATATTATTATTTTTTTTTATTATTTTATTATTATTAAATTATTTGTATAGTTTATTAGATAATAATAATAGAAAATTACTAAAAATAGAAAGATAAATTATATTAAATAAATTTTGAAAAAATTAAAATTAACGTAATTACTAAAAAAAATTATATGTTATAATTACGAAATTGAATGAATGAGTTTATTTATAAAATCTTTTGATTGAAATGTAATTTGTTCTTCAACTTCAGTAACTTGTAACTAGTTTGAGTTTTTCAATTCGATTGAATTTAGTTTTGGCCTCTGAGATATTATTTGGCTTTTTTTAAGATTTGTTTTGAAAAAAAACACAAATCTACATATATATAATTAATTTTAATTCATTAAAAAGAGAGTTTGAAGATTATAAATCAGTAATATATCGATGTTTGTTGATACTCACGAATTTTCGGCACTGCCTTTTTCAAGTGAATTTTCACAAAATTCACTTGTAAAAGGCAGTGCCGAAAATTCGTGAGTATCAACAAACATCGATATATTACTGATTTAGAGTCTTCAAACTCTATTTTTAATAAATTCAATGGAAAAAATAATCAGTGGTAAAATTGAAAGAAAAAAAGTTCTTATAATTAATTTTAAGTTTAATTTAATTTTAAGTTTAATTTAATTTAAAATATAAATATTTATAAATTCTATTGGTACTTCTTTTACAACAGCTAATTTTTACGATAAAAGTGTGACCAGCACATAGTAATTACTTAATGTCATGTACATTATTTATAAATTAAATATAAATAATGGTAAAAACAAAATTAATAAATTATGATTGGCCAATGGTCCTAAAAATAAGTATACAAGTAGCGTTAAAAATCATAAGTCTCGGCATTCGATTATCTTATCAAACCGGGTAAAAGGCCGCTCATATAATCTCTCAGATATATTGAGCCTCAAACTACGAATTAGGTACAACGATGGTCATTTACTTATTAATAGGATCAGCTCATTTGTTTGTGAGTTATAGTGCGTTAGTGTTTTAAAAATCAATCGGGACCCTTTGTTAATCTTTCCCTTTTTCTCATACGACAATTAGGAGACTTAGATCGGATCGACTTGTTCGTACTATAATAAAGTATCGACTCAGTAGATTGCTTATTTGCATATAGTAACCTCCTAAATATTTGTATAATTTTTTGATATTTTCATTGTAGATAGTTTTATTTAATTAATAAATGTTTTTCTCAATCAAATTGAGGTATCTGTTATATATTATTATTTCTCCAATTAATTCGCAACTATCGGATAGGATTGAAGTATATTTACGAGACCCAATGGAGTCAATATTATTACTATTATTATTATTGTAAGAAGAAGAAAAACAACAACAACAACAACAAAAATAAGAAGACATTATTATTCAATATTTATTTAAAATATTTCAAACTTGAACATGTAATTGTAATAATATGTATAGTACTTCCAATTGTATAATCTAGAAAATGGAGAGCTATTAACTTAAGCAATATTGTTGATACGAATCACATACATACATAATTCACTTCATTGCACGCAAACATTCCCGCATCAATCGTCAAATATCGAGGTCATTGTGATCTGGTTATATAATTAGTTTACTACGAATTATTACTATATTACCTTACAATAATTATTATTATTAATAAAAATCTGTATGATATTTATAACTGTTATTGTTATTATATATTTAAAAAAGTCATTATAGACGAACCTGAAACTTCCTTCCTGAGACATTCCACTTCTTCGTGCAACTCCATTTTCGATACATCTATTAAGAAATATTTCAAATAATTCCAATAAACAATCAACTATAACTTGGCTTTTTCACTTTCCGTCGAATGCTTGAAGTCCGATCACTTCGAAATGATCCTTGACTTCCATAATCACTTAATTTTCGTCTGTCGTGGTTATTGAAATTGTCTGTATTATTTTCTGTTGTTGTATTGACTCTGACTTCAGACTGCAGTGACCTGTAGCCCTCCCTTGGCAAAGATACGGCGTCATCTAGCTCATCATCGATTGACACTGAATTCGTATTTTGCTTATTGGCAAACTCTCTCGGAGTCATCACACTGTCAAACATTAAATCTGTGAAAATTAAAAATTATCAAAACTCTTACCAATTACATCATACATTACAACATCATTATTAAATTATAACAAAAAGCCGACAACCAATTGAATAAAAAGACAACAACAAAACCCTGAAATCACCTAAACTTACCCACAGTAGAATCGTAGTAGTGAAAGGTTTTAGAACAATGTACTTTTGACCCATCAAGAAGCTCAAGGTGGATATTAACCGGCCCCGGAGAAAACACCGGTGGCATAACCAATAATAATTCGGTATCAGAAAGGATTTTTGTGCATGTTGTTGCATCGACCGCTTCCACTCCATCAATGCATATATATGTCAAATCAAAAAGACCAGATTTAAAATTGCTACCTTCCAATACAACGGAAAAGTTTCCTAATAAATCGAAACAAATGAATGGTAAAATTGTAAAATTAGCAATAATCTATTGATATTTTATAAATTTTATTGATAATTAATGACAAGACTTTTCTTGTCATTTCTTGACCACAGAAAGATCGGTCGTTATGAACCACTAAAAACTAATTTAATTGTGTAAAAATTACATTCCAATCTGATCTTTTTGCAAATATGAATTCTTGTATTATATACTACACAAATATATCGCCTTCAAAGGTTCTTTCAGCTTAACTCATAAAGTTCATGTTTCCACTACAAGTATTATTAATCAACAAATTCATTAAATTATATTGAAATCGCAATAAATAATTTGTTTGAATAATAAGATTTTGCATTTTTTTTAAATTTTAATAAATTTAGATTAATCCTTGTTATTTTTTTTAATGACAAACAATGATGATTCCCACAATTTGAAAATAGGAATGCCTATTACCAATGACAATGAGAATAATATAACTAATAACTAGAGCATCAATAACAAGGTAAATGTGAATTTTTTTAGAGATTATTTTCACACTATCTACAAGCGCGCATAATCTCGATTATAATTAGAAACGGCCAGTCTAATGGAATCAAGCAAACGTCATTCTAAATTTTTTTCAGTTTTCTGCGAATATGATATTTTAACCCTTACCGGACGCAATCTTTGTATATTGTATATATTGTTGTTACGTCAGAGGTGACTATAGTGCCTCTTACTCTAACTTTTATCAATTTTATAATTGAACTTAAATATATTATTAAATTAATTAAATTAAAATTAAATTAATTGTAACTAAATTAAATTAAAATCATTGTTTTAATAATCTTCACTTTTTTCCAAAAATCAAAATCAATATAAAAAAACAATTAATGAATCATTCAACTTCCCAGGCAGTAAATCTCATCAGAAACAATAAAGAAAATATGCCAGACATTTAAGAAACTGAAGCCTTCGCTTTCTTAGTTATGATCTCTTTGATCATGGTCTTGATCATCAACACCATCTTTTCGGCCCAAGAAATTTACCTTGGAACACTAATTTTCAATTCTAGCGATTATCCTGATAAAATTCGTTACGAGAACAGGACTGACCAATCCGTCTTCAGCCAAAAGGAGTTAATTAACAAAGTTATTCCAGACAAAGATCCAAATACTTTCAAATCGTACGATACTGGAGTCTAAATGCTAAAATTCAAGATCATCAACAATCTCCGTACAATCGTCAGATCAAGTGTCCGTGCTTTCGTTGGAACATTGACTATTGGAGCAGATATATCCATTTTTTATTTCAATGTCCTTTTGAATAAAATCTTTATTCGAATTAGTTATATGTCTCTACAGTGACTTCGGACCGTTAAGGATTAAAAATAATAAAATATTCAAGATTGACTAATTAGGATATATTGATCGAGAGGAAAGAGACTACTACATTAGGATAAAGCGTAAAAATAAATATTTTAATTTTAGCAGGTAATAGCTAGTAAAAATTGCTACTGAGTTAGATTTCCAAAAAAATGATTTTGTGGCGACTGAATTCTGGTTCATGGTGATCAAAGATTCAAATTCAAAGGGATTATAATCAATTTCAAATTTGTTTACACTTCAATATCTTTCCCAATGGATTGATACCGAATTTGGATCGTCTTGGTGGAGCAGGGATGAATTTAAATATGGAAAACCCTGTTTTCGATTATACTATTGTTTTCATTGATTTTTACAAAAATAAACAATTTTATTTCCCACGTTGTAAACTGCTGTGGATCGTAAGCATGTGTCATATAAAGTTAAAATTGAATAATATTATATCTGTTATATTTTCAAATGGAATATGTTAAATAAAATTGTGTTTAAAAATCTTTCAAAATAAAATTTCTGAAAAGTCTTCCTTATAAAAGTACAGATGGAAGGGTTAGAAATAGGGTTGCCACATGTTGGGAGGCTCAAAGTATGACAAATCAATAACCGGGAAAAAATGTAGGACAAATATCCAAATTGTAGGACTGTCCTACTGAAAGTACATTACATTTTTTGAGCCATTTATACTCCGGTAGCCAGCTATCATTAAAATATCATTTCATTTTTTTGCTATAAATGTTCATTTTAGCAGTACAGTTGTTAAAAAATGTATTTTAAATTTTTAATGAAATTCTAAATAATATTTAAAATAATTTCAATTCTTTATTTAATACTTAATATTAAAAAATTAAAAATTGATTATTCAGTGAATAAATTTTTTTTTAACTTTATTAAACTTATTTTAACAAATCTTTATTAAAACTGATTTTATAAAAATAAATAAAATAAAATACATACAAACATGTTTAAAAAAATTTTCTGAAATATTTTAATCTAGATGCCTTTGCTTTGAATTTAAACGAGAAAAAGATTTTTATAGTTAAATTTTTTTTTGTTAAATTTAAAGGGAAAATGGTTCAAAGTAGAGTAAATAATTCAATTTCCCTTTGATGACGTACGTAGGACATGTAGCAACTATAGTTGGAAAATACTGGTTAAACTTTATTTAAGAACTCTGAACTTTGTTAATTTGGAATACGTCTGGTTTTGATTTTTTCAAGTTGCTTTCAAAATTTGGAATTTACACTTGAGAAGTTTCTATTCGTTGTTTTCGTTTAACTATTTGTATTTAAGGTCTAATAAATTAATTAACAATTATCTATTATTATCTTTTAGTTTAGGTTTCCATTCGATATGAATTTGTTATTTACTTAATTTTTTTTATTTTATTTATTTATTTTTAATACTAAGGATATAAATAAATATAATAATGATAATTGTAACAAACAAGTTAAAGGAGGCGTGTTATTTAACTTAATTAATTGACTCATTTATAAATTTTTTATTAATTAATTTAGAATTTAATAAGTATTGTATGTAAATAATAATTGTAAGTAATATATTAACAATTTAAATGTCAATATAATTATAATATAATTATATAATTTAAATTAATAGAATGATTATATAATGAAGTGTCTAATGTTTTCTTTCTCAAGATATTGTTTTCGTAAAATAATCCTCTTGTTTCAATATTGTGAATAATAATAAATTTTTGAATATTGAATTGTTAGTTGTTGATTTAATATGGTTACAATCAGCACTCGATCCTCGCAGTCTAACAATAATAATACTGACAATAATTATATTTATTTTACTGACTTCTCAACAGTTATTTCTTGAATTTTAAGAAATATCAGTAATACCTTTAAGATTCTACAAAATCTTATTGAAACTTCATTTAATTTTGCCGCTTGTATTCTAAATACACGAGGTAATTTAGTGAATTATTCCCCACGTACTATCTCAAATTTTGCGAAAGTTAGACAAGGCAATGAAGTACGAAGTTATCAAAATAATCTTTAAAATATGCATAATATTTAAGTTGAAATAACTCGTTTATTCTTTTATATATATAAAGAATTTATTGAAAAACACATAAACATGTTTTAATGAAATTATGTAATTAGAGACACAAAATCTATTGAAATGTACATGACATTATTAATTCTTTGAATCCTGAGTTCCTTTATGATTTGGCTCTTTGACCCTGAGCTTCCAGGTGTTTTAATGGATTTCATGGGTCTTTCTGGTTTGTTGTTTATGTATGGACAAAAACATGATCATACTGTGTGCTCATCAAGTAATAATGTTAGATACACAACCAGGAAAACCAGCCTTTCGGATATATCTGCCAATTCGATAACCCGGTTTAATGGCTTCGCGAGTTCAAAGGGTTAAAAGTCGTAACATTTCTTCTATAGAATATTTTGTTTTTATCGAACTCTACATTTTCAGTACGTTTATATTTTAGCAATTATAATAATAAAGAGAGATCATAAAAAAACTCATATTTATATTAAAAACCTAAAACGCTAATTAACGGTTAAGTTTAAGTTTAATCGAAAATATTTTAAATTGTGTATTGCCAGTTTTTCTAAGCACCTTACAATAGAAAATAATAATTTTCTTTTGGACTGTATTTAATTTTATTTACACTTATTAACTTTTGTTTTATAGATACTTCAAATTATTAATAACAAACTCTAATAATTCGTTCCAAAACTGCACGCATCATCAGGTACAAAGTTGTCACAAGAATATTTCATTTATTTTGGACTTACAGATAAATATAGCTGTAAAAACAAATAATTGTATCATTGGATCATTTATCGTTGACAAAAAAAGTATTACAAAACATTTTTAAACTGTCATTGAAGACACTGGAACACCATGATTTGGTCACAGTAAATGAATTGCCGGTGAACTACTTGTAATTTTACAACCACTGACCACCTGACGATCACATAGACTAAACTGGTTCTGATTGCGAGTATCAATGCGCACATTTATGAACTGACAGTTCATACACCGTTACAAATACGAGATAAAATCTACTGTTGATTAGAAAAAAAGAACTGGGACACCGGTTCAGTTGGAACTGAGACAATAATTGTTTTATATTTGTATATATTGTAACTTTCCTTGATCTAGGTGGAGTGTATTCGGCGCTGTGTTTTTGATTATCTAGTTTTTTTTATCCAGAGATAAGTTTTAGAAACAGCAAATTTGAAAATTCTCCAACTAAATAATGTCTTAAAAAACCAATAAAATGTCATGGTACTCTTAAAAAGATTGAAAAAATGGATTGTAGAACAAAGAATACTTTGTTTTAAAAGATTAAAAAATATGAACAGTTGGCTCCTTGACCCTGAGCTCCCAAGCGATTTTATGGATTTCATAGGATTTTCGGGGTTGGCTTATTTAATTACAAAAGAAAATTGAATTATGAGTACCTCCTATAAGTGTATTTTTAAGAAACCCACCAGCAAAGCAATTGGGAACATTCATTAGAACAAGTTTAGGCATATTTGATAGTCAATATTTAGTAGGGAAGTCTATTAAATCTTATTTAAGTCTTAATGACATTTGTAAAAAACTAAGTCAGGCCGAAATTTATGAAAATTAAAAAATAAATCAAGTCAACTGGAAAAAGCTATATCAAATTATTGAAAAATTAGAGTGTGCTAAAATTGTAAAAAGAGAGGCCAAAAATTTGAGACAAAATTAGTTAATCACCCATATTCAGAAAGATATAAGAGAAATAGAAACAGATATACGTATATTTGAGGAAGTTCAAAATACAACCTTAATCAAAATCCCAACTCCTCTAAGAAATATGGAAATATTAATTCAATAACACCGAAAATAATCAAGAAACTTTATATACGACAATGTATACCCAATTTCTTGATACCAGGTTTGTTTGGTACCTGCTATTCAACATCATTGGTACTGTTTTTGATGTGTTGATTACTGATAAATGTTTGACCCTTATTTCTGAGGGGCCCCAAATATTAAATACATTAAAAAAACTTCTCCAATAGCAAAAATATCTCACGAATTGAAAGAAAAAAAGAAAGATGAAAATTCAAAGTTCGTTTAACTTTCAAACAAATCTAGTTGGCTAGGATTTAATTTGAAACAAATATACCAGGGGTGGGCATACATGAGGTCCTAGAGAGTCAAATACAAGTTTTCCCTGTATTACAAAGAGCCACAACACTAAAAATTCAGATCTCAATGAGAGCCACACAGCTCATCAAAGAGCCGCACTTGCCCACCCCTGAAATATTCATTTGTTTTATTGCTTCAAATTGTTTTCTTCTGTTTTTTAATATTTAAAACATATATATTTAAATTTATAGAAGAAATACATCAGGTATCAGGTAATATAGTTGTTTTTTCATTATATTTATTTAAGTTTTTGTAACATTTTTCTACTTCAAATAGAAATGCGTAGTTATGCTCATAAATTAGATTAGTACCCAAAAAAGAATAGGCAAAAATAATAACAGTTTTTAATAAAAAATTGAGCAAAATAGAAAATCTTTTTGGGATAACATGTTGTTGAGAAATATTATTTTGGTTTTTTCTGTGAAACTTTCTTAAAAATAGTTTTGTTTTAATAATAAAGTTTTTGAAAGATTTAACTTAATGAATGGTGTTTATTATTTTAATTATGTTGAATCTAATAATCTGGATTCGTTGTTAACTTAATCATTTGGTGATTTTTCAATGAAAATACATCAAAGAATTCTTGATTTTAACTCAAATTCCAAAGAGATAAGTCTTAATGAAGAAATAGTTTCTACCGATGGANAAACTTTGACATATTTTTTAAAGTTTGGATTGCCTCTTATATAGTTAAAAATTGTCTTTCAATCATTCCATTAATTAAATACTTATTAATATTGCTTTAATGACTTGGCTCTGTAAGAGTGTATGAACTTTGGAGCTTCGTATTTTAAAATTCAAAAAACCTTTTTCTTGGTACAGTATTTAGCGTAAAGTATCTCTTAAATTCATTATTGACCATATATCTTTTTCCATTAATTATGATTTTAAAAGGTACGTTAAAGTTATTAAAAATGGTTTCAAATAAATTGAAATTGAATTGTGGAAAGACTAAAAGCTGGCTTTTTTCTTTCACGAAACGAGAATCCAAATATGATATATAAAGAGTCAGGGCCGTAACTAACCTCTCGTTATATTTTACACAATCTAGTTATAAAAATATATACAAAAATAATTATTTCAGTTTTTCTAACTTTCATTTCAGCAAACTCATTTATAATTATTTTGTAGAATTTGGGGCCCCTTTTATCATAAACCCTGATCGGTGTCTACATTATCCTGTCTAGATTAGGATTTTTGATGTGTTTATTCTTTCTTTTGCCTTAGGTCAATTAGCAAAAAAATTAAATGAAATTAAAATGAAATTTCCAATGTCCATGAAATCAACAGTTAAATTGAATGTATTAATGTTTAAAATTACTGGAAAAACTACAGGTGTAAAATAAAAATGTAGAGGTCTGAATTGTTCTAAAAAATTGCAGACAAGTAGTTATATAATATGTTGTAGACATGAGCCTGTCATTTACCACAAAGAAAAACTAGGAAAATAAATTCATACATTGCTTTTTTTTAATTTCTTCTAACATTTATATTCAAATATACATCTAGTGGCATTGAGCCTATTTATAAAGAAAAATTTTTAAATATAGAAATTTAACCATCAATCTAATTATTTGACACTAAAACTTAAAGACATTAAAAAGGTGGAGTTAATCGCTTTGGTCGGTAAATGGTTTAACTCTTTCAATACTGTAGGGACATATTGTCGCAGGGAATTTCGAATAATTACTAAAATAATTTAAATGCTTACAAATGCATTGGGATCTAGGATTTTAGTACTGTACGGTCATAGGCTCGTAAACCTGTCTGCTTTTTTCTGTTTGCTGTTTGCTGTCTGCTTTTTTCTTTTCTATAAAATTTTGTCAGTCTAGATGTTGCTGACAAACAGTTGACACGTCTCACGCTTATTACTAACTGTGTTTTTATATGTCTGTGCCCGGAATTGCCAAGTAAGCTATTTATAATTTTATTTTACTTAATTAGTTATCAGCAATAGTTTTTGAGTTTTTTTATTTCCAAAAATGAAAATGGGACTTATATTTCCCAATAGTGTTAGTTATTGGGATATTATGTCCCATCAGTATTGAATAACCTATATATTCAAAATTTTCGTTTTAGAATAGATAAACCTTTGTCAGATCATTTATTTAAATATTTGTTTTTCCCGTCAAACTAAATTAGCAATAAATATTTTGTGCCATAAATATTACATGAATTATTAAAATAAAAAAATCGTATTGAAAGGGTTAATTATATACTATGATGATTGTATATTTTGTCATTTTATTGCAACATTTTATTGCAAATTGGCTAATTTCAAGTTAATTAATAAAAACCGTGAACATAGCAGCAAAATATGACAAATAATTGTCAAATCATAATAAACTCTTCGCAGCATTTGCAAATAATAGGATACGCCTATTAATTACAGTCGGAATAATAAAGTAGCTTTATTTTGAAAAACGGCATGTTCATTTTTTGTAATGACAACATATTTAAAGACTCGTATTTCAATAAATTTGTTGAAGTTATGTAAAATTAATGTACAGACTTAGAATTATGTACAAAGCAATTAAAATATAAAATCTAACACAAAAACGCAAAATTAATTAAAAATAATAAAAGTTGGTATTTTGAGGTGTATTTGTAGATGGCGGATGAAGAGATAGATACAAATATAGTAATATTAAATAAACTGGTCCCTAGACAAAGTTACTTAAGAAATACAAATTAATTAATTAATTTGTATTTATTAAACAATTTTGACTATGAATCAGTAAAGCAATTAATTAATTAAAACAAGTCATTTTAAAAATGGAAAATCCACGTGCTTGGTATGTATTGTGATAGTCTGTCAAACTTTAATTTAATTTGAAAGAATTTTTCTAGCTCCTCGGAAACAAATAATCTAATTTGGAACTAAGTGACGAAGAGAGAGACCAATAAAAAAGCAACTAAAACTTTGAACAGGAGTTAAAGTACACCCATCCCACGCTTAACAAAAATTCTTTTTACGAAATTTCCCTATAACGTAATTTTAAAATTAAAACAAATATAATTTACGTAAATCTAAATTTCATTTTAGGAAATTTTAGTGAACGAATTAATTTCGTTAAGCGAGGTATGGTTGTATTGTAAAAGAAGAAGTAGAAATTCCTATTGAAGCTTGAGGTGGCTTCACTTAGGATTACCTGTCCTGCTATCAAGCAAAGGTTTCATTTTATCGATAACAATTTGAACGATTGACTTTGCAGTAATAATAAAATTTAATGTGATGAGTTATTATTCTGATTAAGAACATGAGTTACATTTATAAGCTATTTCCTGCAGAATAATAATTACAACTCAACAAATTTAGGAATATTGATAAGATCTGACATCCAACTTTTGCGTTTTTTAGTTATAGATAATGAAAATGTATTATTCAATAATGCTTATTAAAAATGTTTTAATAAAATAAAAAGTTTACAATACCCAAATGAACGTGTCACACTTTTAAAAGAAAACGGCTGAAAAATAAATCTTAGTTTATCATTGGTTCAGCAAATTGATCAATGCGATAGAAAATTCACATGTGAATAATAAATCAACTCACCGGTAATTGGTCCATTGTCTGGCTGAACAGAAAATAAATCAACTTTTTCCTGTTCAATCTCATGAGAACTGAACGAATCGAAATTCAACTTGTTATTGTCATTGACAAGGTCTTCCACGCGCACCCATCCATGGTTGCGAATTACTTTATTGTAGATGTCATCTGGAGGCATGTAGTGTCGGTTTTCACAATCGGAATCCGACGACATACTCTGATCAACATCTGGCATTAAATGTCATTAATAAACAACTCAATGCAAATGAGCATAACTTTGACCATTTATTAAAACTATACTAAAAATATATATAAAAAAAAATTTTCTTGGTAATTTTTTTTTGTTGTAAAAATTTTAAGATCTACACCCGTCGTTGACAAACTTTGAGCACGGAATAAACAATTGTTACAGATTATCACATTATTCAGATTATAAATACGGTCCATGTGAATGTTTCAGTAGATGTGAATTTTCGAATTTTTCAAGCAATCTCGTAATCCGATAAAGAAACAGATTTATTCACATAAATTAGTATTTGTTTAATGAATGGAATGATAATATTATATTTTAAAAGTTATCATTATAATTCAATTGTATTGTTATAATAAAATAAAATTAATGAATTAAATATTTTTTATAAGACTGATAAATTTAATAAATATTAAAAAATATTTTTCATAAAATTGTTGACCGATCTCGGTTTATTTAATTAAATAGAAATAAAATAATTAATTTACATTTTAAATTTATTTTAATAGGTGATTCTTTTCTTTTAAACCGAGTAAGAAAACATTTTGTGATTTTATGCGAGCTGAATTTTGTATAGAGAAGTTGTAATTTTTTGTTGAAATAAGTTTCAAAGAAATTACTAAATGCTATTTATGAAAGTTTACATTTAGTCGTATAAATATATGATGTCATTTTATGTACTTTTTATGTATTTGTGGTAATTATTAGTTTTGTTTTTGATATTTTTTTAAAATCGAGTTTAAAATGTTCTGTGTGTTTCTATTGTTTAATTTGCAATTGAAATCTTTTAATTTTTCATCATTGGTCTATATTTCAACTTTTCATTTCCTCTATCTTCATTTGTTTTGAAACTAAAGATCAATATTTTTTATTATTATTATTTAAACTTTAAAATCAACTGTCGATAGAGGAATTATTTTTTAAAATATAATTCAAATAAATAAATATGTTAGCCAATTCGGTGTTGTTTATTAAATGAAATATTTCGACCTAAAATAGTTCACTCCAATTATTATTATTATTATTATTATTATTATTATTATTATTATTATTATTATTATTATTATTATTATTATTATTATTATTATTATTATTCTATCGGTGTTCAATTTTCAAGTAATGAGTGTAATGCCACATATATTGGAGAGACTGTCATCATCTCTATACTCGAGTTCTTGAGCATTGCCGACAGAATGGATCGATTCACATTAGTGATCATTTTAGGAAATATACCAGTAAAAAAATAAGCATTTGTGATTTTAAGATCTTGTCGAAGAGTTTGAGTAATTACTAGGAACGAGTAACGTGCGAGACGTTGTTAATTAGATCTTTATATCCTATAATTAATATTCAAAGTGCCCAGTCTACAGGGATTTCGAATGAATTTAAATAATTTAACTTGTACATTTATTATTTGTTATTGTCTATTAAATTTTTTGTATGAAAACAATTTTTAAATTTGAATTAAATTTATTTTTTATATTAATTTTTAAAATTTTTTTGTATGAAAATATTAACAATTTTGTGCGTTTTTTTAATTAAAATAATTTTAATGTATGATTAAAAAAATGTTTTTATTTTGAAAAGGAAGAAAATTTTTATTAAAATATTTTTTAGTTTGATACAGTTTGATTATTATTTGTTAAATTGTTTGAATATTCTTATTTTCATTTAGTTGTTATAATTACGGTGCCTAGTCTGGAAAAGGCTGTTAAGCGGTCGAAATATATATCAATGTTATATTTAATATACTTCGTTGACGATTTTCTGTTATATATATACTTTTTTTCCAATTTCACCACTGATTATTTTTACCATTGAATTTATTAAAAAAAAGAACTTGAGACTATAAATCAGAAATATATCGATGTTTTATGATACTCACGAATTTTAGGCATAGCCTTTTTCAAGTGAATTTATAGTCTTCAAGCTCTCTTTTTAATAGATATATATATATATACAGCACCGGCGCTAGAGTTTCAGATGATGTGTGAAAATTGCATATTACCGCCTTCGCATTCCATAATAAGAGTAAAAAAAACGATAAATGCATACATAACAAAACAATATAACTTTATTACTTTTAATTTAATTCATATTTATTATAAAAACATAAAAATCTTATGAAAATAACAAATTTCTGTACAATTTTGCCGCCTTTTGTATTTTTCTGCCGTGGCGCCTGCGTGAAAATCACGCATCGTACCCGCCTCACGCCGGGCCTGTATATATATATATATATATATATATATATATATATATATATATATATATATATATATATATATATTTATATATATATATATATATATATATATACTTTTTTACAATTTTTCGTTTCATTTTTGTTCTTTTATATCTAATATTATAATTTTAACCAATTGATTTTGATTTAATTTTATTCTCTATCAACAGAAATGATCAAATTAGATTATTTGTCATACTAATAAATCTTGCCAAGCCAAACATTGCTTACCTTCAATTACATGTATGTTGGCCAGTGATTTGGCTTTTGACCGTGTCTGATTATATTTTGTTGACTTATCACTCGGCTTGGATATACTCAATCTCTTCGGGACTTTCTCACTATCATAGTGATTTATTTTAACTTGAGATCCTATTTCTAAGCACGATTGTTTTCTATTTGGCTTAATATCCGGTTTAGATCTTAATAAAACAAAAAATTAATAATAATAATAATAATAATAATAATAATAATAATAATAATAATAATAATAATAATAATAATAATAATAATAATAATAATAATAATAATAATAATAATAATAATAATAATAATAATAATAATAATAATAATAATAATAATAATAATAATAATAATAATAATAATAATAATAATAAATCAATTACATATAATAAGTTACTGATACATACAACATTATATCAAATGAATGTTTACTTTTATTTATTTCAAATTTAATAAAACAAATAAAAATTGAGGTCAATTATTTTGTAATAGAATATTTAAAAAGTCGGTGAAAATAAATTAATATTATATCAAATTTAAATATTTGACGATCAACCTATCGTTTTAGTAAAAGACAAATATTTGTAGATGTTAATATGTAGATTTGCTTTAATCAAATTTTGATTGGTTAAATTAATGCTTGTAAATATTGGAGGCATGCACTTTGTTTTCTGAGAATGTTTCAGATATAATTTGTACCTGTAGTTGTCGAGAATATCGGATAAATAAACCTTGTATTTCTGCGCTTATATTGTGTCAGGGAAGTAGCCAAGATTTCAGCTGGGGGGGGGGGGGGGGGGGGGCAACGTTAAAAGTTGACACGGAAAATAGAAAAAAACTATTTTAAGATAATTAACAAATTGATTAATTATTAACAATGTAAATTACATAGAATATATTACAATATAATATTAAATCGTCTTTGTCCCTTCATTACCTCAGAAAGTATTTCATCCTGACTTATTTTAATATCTTTATGAATATATAGTGAATAAATGCCTCTAGCAACGCTCATGTATTGAATATAATATTTCCTCATATTATAGATCCAAAGGTAAGAGTTAAATGATAAATATTAAAAATATATAGAATTTCAACATAAAAATAATTTTAAAAATTATGGAATAAAAATCAGATCAATAATTATTATTCAATAGTAATTAATAAATAAATAATCTCTCGTGTAGCAATATTTTTGTTAAAGCTTTGAGTCTGTAAAATATAAATAAAAATAAAATATTGAACTTTAAAAATTTTAAAAACGAAAATATAAAATAATTAAATTTTAATATTTAAATATTAAATATATTATAAGAACTTTTTTCCAATTTCACCACTGAGTTTATTAAAAAGAGATTGAAGACTATAAATCAGTAACATATCGATGTTTGTTGATATTCACGAATTTTCGGCACTGCCTTTTTTTTCAAGTGAAGATTTTTATAATAAAGATTTTAAAATTAGAATTATTAGAATTTATATAAATATTATTTTAAATTGTATTTTTAAATATATTTTTCGTGAAAATTATAGACTCTAAAAATAAAAATTTTTAAATTAAAAATCAGATCAATAATTATTAATGATTAAATAAAAAAATATTTAATTTAAATTTTTTTTTAATTTCGAGTACCAATTAAAAATATTAATTAAAATTTCAGTTTGTCTTAATTTGTAAATTAATATTTAATATTTTTATTGATTATTATAAAATACTTTAATAAATTAAAATTTTTACTAAAATTATAATTATTCAGAAATATAATTAAAATAATTTTTAAAATATATTTTAAAATTTTAAAATTACCCAAAAAATGAAAGTCGTTTGGTGTAATTTAGTCTGGAATTTTTCGGTTCATCTTGATAGAACTCAATGGCAAATATTCGATAGAAAAGACTCCCCAGCGGATTAGAGCACTTCTTTGTCGGTTCCATTTCACAGCATTGTAATTTCAATGGTTCAGTGCCGTTCTCACCATTCACCATCGGTTTCGATTGAATTGTACTAATCGGTATTATAACCTGTCCATACTGATTGTGAGACGAGTCGATAATGATCATGACTATTGGTTCAATTTGATTTTTCACTAATTTGCTGAACATTAGAATTCAAAACTTATTTAATACTAATTCTAGTCAAACATTTCGAGTTCATTATTCCAATACGGTTGTCCAGCAAAGCATGTCACTAAGTCTGACAAATACTTTTTCTTGTTGCTTATAATTTCTACTCTCCATTTTATTGGTTTTTCTTTTAGAAACAACAATTACTAATTTAATTATAATTAACTTTACTCATTTTTTTATCGTTTGCACTTATAAGATTGTCAGCCCTTAAAACTAATATACTTAAGAATAATTATTATTAAAAGAAATAAATAGCTTACTTTGAACCATAACTTTTTTTATACTATTACATTCATCATTCATTATTATGTTTGGAAAATTTGAAGAAGCTGAAATAAAAGAAACCTTTATACGAATTATATTCTTAGTTGGATAATAAAATTATAATGGCATAATTTCAATGTAATTTATATTTAAATATAACATGAATATAAATGATTAAATTTTTAATTTTAAACAAAATGAAATTATTGTTGAAAAGATATCCTTCGAAACGTTATTTGACTATGATTTTCGTCTTTTCTCAAAATTTTTATTAGATAAATATTAAAAATATTTATAAAAATTCAAACAATTAAGAAATTTTTTCTATTTATTTGTCTATAAGTTGTAGATCAGGATTTGTGTCATTCCACAATAAAAAGGTACTTGAGTACCGATGATGAAGTCAAATAATATATGGACTTGACTTCCAGCATGTTGGGGTCATGCATCCTCGACAGCAAACTTTTTAGCTCTTCTTCATGATATGCATAGCGCAATAATTGCAGCTGGAGTTTCATAAAATTCCGTTGACCTCGACTTTCGACTATGAGCTCGTATCAACACTTTTCAAACCTAGCTCTTTTGCGGTAAAAGTTCGTTAGCCTAAGCAGGTTGAAGCCAAGTTGCTTCTATTTGGTCACACTCTTTGTGTTACAGCTGGCTATTTTACAAAAGTGATAACGCCTTACTGCTACCTGTCGACTCTAAAAATTAAATGTATGAATCTCAGAAGGTTATTATATGGTAATATACTATATTCGGTTGACAACAAATTTTTACAATGCTCCATGCTTCCATTCTTAGTAAATCCTATCTAGTACTACTTGATCGTCCCCGAGACAGACTTTTACCATAAATTATATTATTTTGTTATTTCTTCTAACCTACATTACGAAACTCTCGTTACACTCATGCCAGGTAATATTGGATGGGTTTTCGCAGGTTTTCGACCTGCAAGGGCCACCCCATTTCACCACTCGACAGTTCACCTGGATGTACTGCTCGGGCCTCAGGTGAACAAGCTTGTTCATAGTTGCTATGTCAGGATTCCGAATCGTATAACTTTTTCATCAATAATGAGATTCAAGTGAAGACCCTACTTGTTAGGCCAAAGTTATATGGCTCGAAGAGCTTTCCTACTCACACCGTAGGACACCACCCGGAACGTCTATCGGTGGACTAGTTATTGACTACATTAGAGTGACCCTCAAAACTGAAAGTATATCAACTTTTTGTTTCATCTCTTGCAGTTTTACTGGTCCCCAATTGATCAAACATAAAAATATGTTTGGGCTGTCTCAAAAAAAATATTATAGTCGTACTTAGAAGAAATAAAATACAAAAACTCTATTAACATCATTAAATTACATGGATGAAATGAAAACTGATTGTTAAAAATTACAAAATAAAATAAATTTAAACACAAACAGGCTTTTCATGAATTATGAAAAATGAGTAATAATGACCAAATTAATGCTGTGTAAATTTTGATAGTGAAATAAGTTGTAAAATTGTATCTGCCCAAGTAAGGCTTTATGTATCAATTTTTAATTTCTACCTTTTCAATCAGATGAAGGCATAGTTACTGCTCTCTCGTTGACCAATGATTTCATCTAATTTAATCTAACTTGTTTTAATTATTTTGTATTTATTTTAATCTTAAATTTTATTTATTCCTTAATATTTTTCTTTTTTCCTTAATTGGTTGGGTTATCGCAAATATTTTTCTCTCCACCCTTTCTTGATTATGTTAGCGCTTAGGGTGTGTCGTTTTAACTGTGTTAGAGGTACTAACACAGTTAGTATTGTTTTCTGCAATGCTTGAGGATATTCGACTCCTTCTTCGAAAGATTTGAGTAGGGATCTGCTTATATCCAATTCTGACCTATTGCCCATTTTAATTATTCGAGGATTGTTAATG